>CM040621.1:1263707-1342659 GCA_022817965.1 Solanum lycopersicoides
TGAGTTGAAAATGAAAGTTAAGTGACTTTCTGTGAAAACAATTGATAGTTGAGTGACCATCAAAGTTATTAACTCTATATAATGGTAATTCAACATTTTACTTTGGAGCTTTCCACTTATAATTATATATAATATAATTTTTAATTTTTTTTTGGAGGTGAGTGGGGTGGAGTTAAGTGATAATTTTTTTTCGTTTTGTTTTTATAGCTTTTAACTAGATCTCTAATATAATATGGGGAATATGGTTACCCATATTATCCATTGGCTATACCCATTTTACCCATTTAAAATATGAGTCGAGTAGGGTAACTTACCCATTTTTATTTAACTCATTTTTTTGATGACTCATATTCGACTTGACTCGCTCGTTTGCCACTCCTAGTCATGAGCAAGATATACATATTTTATATGGATTCTACATACACGAAAATTGTGACAGAACTCTAAAAGTAGAGAGAATACACATTTCAAAAAAAAATAAAAAATCGAAGTGATGTTTGTTTGTTTTGAATTTAGCAGCTGACATTTGAGGAAGAAAGAAGAAGAATCAGGGGCTTTATTGATGAATTCTTGAATGGGTTGAAGATAGTAAAGAATGACTTAATTGCTTCAAAATGGGATGACATTGAAATGCTAAGAATGGAATTGAGATTCCTAAGAACATTTCTCCTGTTTGGGAATTCCAGTTTGGATCACTTTTATGACAGGATGTACGATAAAATAGACAAGTTCGATGACCTTAATTTCTCACTTTTCTATCGAGATAAATTTATCGTAGCCAAATACAACATGGATAGTGTTGTGCCTTACCTGGTCGAAGAACTCAAAAGTTATTTGAGATTGAAGAATGAAGCCATCATCACGACTGAGGAAAATATGTTTGAATATAGGGACAGCCTCATCAGAAACCTTCATGATCTACCAAAGTATTGTTTTGATTTGCTTCCACCCCTCATGAGTGAATACAAGATTCTTCGACAAGTATGCAGACATCTCAGAGATTTCTATGAATTGGAATGCATCGCCAACAAAACAACAACAGAATTTCTCTATGCTCGGTATCAAATGACAGTTGATAGAGTAACACAATTCTGTTTTTATCTTTGGACTGGAGAGTATATAAAGTATGACAAGGAGTATGCCCGATCTAATTGCTCTTCCAGGATCACTTCTCTACTCATCGACATAATCCCTCTCAAGCTGGAGGTTCTACACATTTCTACTTCTAAGCTCATCAAAGAATCAAGCTCAACTCATCAACTAAAACGGTTTGTCAAGCAAATCCTAAAAGCATCTCCAAAGATTCTTCAAAATTATCTCATTCTTCTCCAACGACGCATGGCAGTAGCAGTACCCATCAATTATGCTCCAACTCAAGGCATTAATGTCATGATGGAGTTCCTATTGATCTTTCTCACTGATATACCAAAGCACTTTGTCCATCGTGACAAATTCAACGATATGTTGGCACATGTTGGAGAAGTTACAAGTAAAATATCTATTCTGGTGATCAAGCTGTTGGAGGAGATCTCTGAGAATAATATCAATGAATTGGACTTTTCAGCTCCAGACTTTTTGCAAGAAATTGAACAAATGAAGAGAGATATCAGAAAGATTTTTTTAAAAGCCCCGGAGTCATCTCAACTTCGTTTTCCTATGGATGATGGTTTCTTCTTCATGAATTTTTTACTCCGACATTTAAATGATTTGCTCATTTCCAATGATTATTCAGTTTCTCTCATAAATAGAGAAATTGGGATGGTGAAACAAAGCCTTGAATTCCTAACATCATCTTTTGGGAAAGTCAGGAAAACGTTGGATGACAGTACTAGTGGAGTAGTTAAAGATTGTTGGTTGCGTGTTTTAGATGTGGCATATGAGGCAGAACATGTCATTAATTCCATTCTTGTCAGAGATAAAGCTCTCTCGCATTTAATCTTTTCACTTCCGAATGTCACTGATAAGATCAAGCTTATCGTGGCACAAGTCACCAGCTTACAGCTGGAGGATAAGAATGAGGATGAACCCGTTGATGCAAAGTCTTCCAACGAGCCAATTGAGTCAAACTCATCATCTTTTGTTGGTCATGAAGAAGAAGAAGCCTGGATCATTGGCCAGCTCCTTCGTAAACAAGAATCCGAGTTCGATGTCATTTCCATTGTTGGAATGGCAGGACTTGGTAAAACTACTCTTGCCAATAAAGTGTATAACAATACATTAGTTGCTAATCATTTCAATTTTCGTGCTAAGTGCACTGTTTCCCAAAAGTATAACAAGTCAAAGGTGTTGGGGGAGATTCTTCAGCAAGTTACTGGCTTGAAAGTAAAAAAAAATGAGGATGACCTTGCTGAAAAGCTACGAGTAGCACTACTCGATAAAAGGTACCTCATCTTCTTGGATGATGTGTGGGATATTGAAACAGGGGAGATGTTACTAGCATGTTTTCCAAAGGTTGAGAGAGGAAATAGAGTTATCTTAACTAGCCGAAGTAGTAAGGTAGGTTTGAAAGTTAAATGCCATAGTGATCCTATCCGCCTTCAACTTTTAACGACTGAACAAAGTTGGGATTTATTCGAAAAAAAGGTATTTGGAGATGAAGGAAGCTGCCCTGCTGAGCTGTCAGAAGTTGGACATCAAATAGTTGAGAAATGTAAAGGTCTTCCCTTGGCTATTGTTTTGATTGCTGGAGTAATTGTCAAAGGAAGGGAAGGAAAAAAAAAGGAAAAAGAAAATGATTTGTGGCTTAAAATTCAACATAATCTGGAGTCCTCCATTTCTGAGAACATCAATTTGGTTATGCAATTAAGTTATGACCATTTACCATACCACCTGAAGCCGTTGTTGCTTTACTTTGCAAGATCTCCAAAGAGCGAACGAACTCCAGTCTCTACGTTGATGCAGTTGTGGGTGGCCGAAGGGTTGGTGGATCATGACATACGGTCCAAGAGTAGTTTAGAGGAAGTAACTCAAAGTTACTTGGATGCTTTAATTTCCAGTAGCCTGATAATGGTGGATCATAGCCAGTCCGAGAGTCTTTGGTGGATGCCTGCTAGGATCAAGGTTTGCTATGTGCATGATGTTGTGCACGATTTTTGTTCAGTAAAAGCAAAAAAGGAAAAGTTTATCAAGTTAATCAATTCAGGTGATTCATTTCATGCTTCTGATTTCCTACACCATCGTCTAACCATTCATACTGAAAGGGGCCTACTCCAAAAAAGAAAGTGTTTTAATTTGTTCAATTCTAACAAGTGCTCAGCTAGTAGTAGTAAGCATGTTATATCTTTGAAAGTGATCGGTTACCCCGATGACTCCAGGGATATCTGTCTCACAAGACACTTGAGACTTCTTAGAGTGTTGCAACTGGATGACATTATTCTGCTAGATCACTCACTGGAAGAAATAGGCTTCCTATTTCATTTGAGGTTCTTAAAGATTCGGACTCATGAAGTAACAGATATCCCAGTGTCGTGGTTGAACCTCCAAAATCTGGAAACTCTGCTGATAAGTGAGCAATGTTATTCCATTGTTTTACTGCCAAGATTATTCAAACTGTCAAAGCTGAAACATGTGAGCATTGACCAGAGTTATTTCTTTGATAAGGACGCAGACCCAAGTATATTATCGGAAGCTGAGAATTCAAAGCTGACAAATTTATCCCATGTTGATATCATACATTTTGAAGGCGTCAATGATGCTCTGGCAAAGTTCCCGAATCTTGAGCACCTTGATTGCACCATCCTGGAACCAAAGGATCTTGCTACACACGGTCTCAAGTTTGATATCCTTAATAAACTTCAATCACTGCATGTAAAATACCGCAACCCATGGGATTATTATGATTATCCCATTAATTATCATTTCCCTAGCAGCTTGAAAGAGTTGTGGTTGCATTCTTTTCCTGTGAGAGCTGCTTTGTTGTCAGCAATCGCGGAATTGCCTCAGCTTGAAATTCTGGGGATTATGTACTCTGATTTCATGGAGGATAAGTGGGATGCAAGTGAGGACATCTATCAAAGTCTTAAGACTTTGAGTTTGCAAGAGTTCAAATTATCAAAATGGCAAGTCGATGGGGATACTTTTCCCAACCTGGAGGAATTAATACTAGCATGTTGTAAGGAGCTTACGGAGATCCCTTCTGGATTTGGGGATATAGACACTTTAAAGACCATTCGCGTGGTTAAAAGTAAGCGTGAGCTTGGAGATTCAGCCATTGAGATTAAGAAACAGATAGTAGAAATCACAGGAGAGGACGGACTTCAAGTCCATATATCAGGTGTGTATGAATAAGAAGAGGATCAAACAGAGGTAATTCATTTCTTACATCTTCACCCTACATATATACTTCATTTAATTTAAATCAATTTCTTACATCGTCACCCATACCTACTTCAATTTTTACTAATTAGTATAAGCACTTTCTGTGTGTATTTGTTCAATTTTATACAAGTTTAAGTGTCTATAGCACATAGATGTGACCTATAGTCAAGTTTATGCATTAGAAATAATAAGCTTCTGAGATTGCAAGAGAGTATCAATGCATTTGCAGTCTCAGTTTATCTGATTACTAGTTTTTTTCCCTCTCTAGTTCTGGAGATGTTCTAAATTAATGTTTTGAGTGTTTTCTTTCATGTTAACTGTGTATTGCTTCGCCTCATTAGTAATTTGTTTTATTTGCAGTTAAGCCTGGAAATGTTGGCATTGCAGATGGCTTGTAGGACAGGGAGACGGTACACAAGGCGAGGTGATTTGAACTTGGTTTAGACATGAAAGGAGATTGTTGGGTAATGTCAACATCCTGCTTATGGAAAGGCCACGAGTATCTGGAGTGGCCCTTGCTTGGTGGAGTTAGTTAAGAAATAAAGTTACGTTTTTGCTATCAGCTATATCTTTTGGCATGATAGAACACTGTTGTTTCTCATTTGCTTTTTTATTTTGTCTACAATGTTATAGTTTAATTACAGGAAGTCCCTGAATATAAAAAAGTCACTTTTATTACAATGTTGATCTGTTTTTTGGTTTAGAGTAGCAGTGAACTATATTTACTAAAGTAATATAAATTTTCCATTTATAAAAGTAAATAATGAAATTGAATTTGTGTTAGCAAATTAAATTAATAAAACGCAAAAAGGGTCTAAAATATCTTCAACTATGCAAATTGGAACAAAAATACCCTTCTTCTACCTTTTGGGCCTAAAATGCCCTTGACGTCAACCTTTAGACTCTATTTTGCCCTTATTTTTAACCGCCTAAATAATAATATCAATTAACAAATTCATTTATGATGTGTCACTATCTTATTGGTTACCCTAATAATCAATTAAACTAATTAAAGAAAATCAAACCCACCCAAAAGCCCCACCCATAACCCAAATCTTTTAACCCATATAGTAATTTTGTTTTAATTCTTTCTCCGTTGAGTCAATACTGGTAGCGGAGATGCAAGGCAAACCACACAAGTTCATAAATTGGTGAAGTCTGTAATGAAATTGTTCCAATGAGAAGTCATATTTCTAAAGTCCCATATATACTGTTGCATAGCCCACTGTTCAATTGTTTGTAAAATCTGAGTTTCTTTCAGAAATAAATCTCTACGGACAAGAAGCCAACAGTATAGACAATCTCCCTTCAGTCTTGCAAAAAAGCTAGCTCAAAGGGAGGAGGATTGCCCAAGCCTTATAAGGAGTCCACCCATCTCATTAACCACCGATGTGGGATTTTTGTCATTCTTTAACACCCCACCTCACGCCCAGTGCTTAGCATCGGGTGAGACGGGCCCTGCTCTGATACCATGTGAAATTAGGTCTTAGGCCTAACTCACACCCCAAAAGCTAGCTCAAAGGGAGGAGAATTTCCCAAGCCTTATAAGGAGTCCACCCATCTCATTAACCACCGATGTGGATTTTTGTCATTCTTTAACAGTACATGTGTTTCCCTGAAAAGAATGTTGCGGAGCCTTTATCCATCAAAAGGTTCTTTTGGCTTCATGAAGCTTAGGGTTTGGCTTGAGATCATACTAGTGCATAGCAGTTTGATGACAACATTTTCTTGTGTTTATAAGGAGGCTATAACATGATTTACACCATTGTTGTGCATAGGTTTACGTTTCATCAATTAGTCTGGCATTCCTTGCCTTGCTCTTGCTACATATTCAATCTCATTATGTTTCCTAACTACATCCATTCACTGTTCTCCATTTTCATGCTAAAAGCAGCCCAAGTGTTTGCAACTACAACGAAGTTTTAGTTGCTTCATGCTAATGTGTTGATTCCATGAGTAATAATTTCCATGCTACAGCCTGGTGATTTGTTATGCGATCGCTCTCTAGCCATTTCCCAGATCAAGGCTACATCAGGCCAATTACTATCAGAGGTACACAAGTTTGACATCAGGACGTAAGAAGTAGTATCATTTGGATCTATCACTGAAATTTTTTCTGCGGCCCATTTTAGGTTAAAAGATTTGGATTATGGGGGGAGCTTTTGGGTGGTTTTTTTTTTTTTTTTAATTAGTTTAATTAATTATTAGGGTAGCCAATAGGATAGTGACACATCATAAATGAATTTGTTAATTGATATTATTATTTAGGCGGTTAAAAATAAGGGCAAAATAGAGCCTAAAGGTTGACATCAAGGGTATTTTAGGCCCAAAGGTAGAAGAAGGGTATTTTTGTTCCAATTTGCATAGTTAAAGCGTATTTTAGGCCCTTTTCCGTTAACAAAATGAAGGAAAAACTTAAACGAGATAGGCTGAAATTTTGCGGGTTAAAGCCCATCCCTAATGAAAACTCTCGAAGAGATAAAAAATACCAAAAAATAATAAAATTGGAAGAGTTGTACATGATCATGTGAACATTCAATTAGTCTAATCAAAGTCTAGATCTTAAACAGGGGCGACTCAACATAATTCGAGGCCTAAAAATTTTTAAAAAATTATCTGTATTTATTTATTTTTAAAAAAATTTAGATGTAAATTATTACTTAATATCTTTTTTTATAAATGATTTTTCAAATACTTTTTAAAATATTATTTTTAAGCAAGATTTTATCAATTCAACATTGAAAATATCATTTTATTGAGAAAATTATTATATGAATCGAAAATATAGTTCTATAAGTAATAAGTTGATAAATTTTAAATAAAGATAAGAGTTAGAATTATAGAATCTGATTCAAAAAGTTGATAACTTGATTATCTTACTTTAATATAAAAATTACGAAGAAATAAAAGAATATTTGTAATTTACTTTGTTCAACACTTTTCAGCTATTGATTCATATTTTTGACAGAATATTACTCTAACTATCAAAGATTTGAAAAAATAGAGTGCATAAGGAGTTAAAAAAAATAAAAAATGTGAGTATTAGCAAATATATATATATATATATATATATAATTAATTTTTTTTCATGAAAAAATTAAACATGATTGTTTATTTGATATAAATTTGAGGCCCCCAATTAAGGCCGTGGCCTAAAATAATATATGGAAGAGCCGGCACTGATCTTAAATTGATTAGTTTAAGATTATAATTATTTTCAATTATTAAAACTAAAGTCTTTGTACTCGAAATGATAGCTGACGGTCCATAAATATATTTGCAAGTGTTAGTTGACATTTCCGTGTTAATTAGGATTTAGGAGGCAGATTTACATTAATATTCAAATAAAAAAAATAAAAAAAATAAATAAATAATTTTTATTACCAAATGGATCCTTTATTTTATTGGCAGATCCATTGTCTGTTTAGTTGACTAATGGATAATTAATTCATTATATAACGCAACAACGATTAAACTTCATTCAGTTGTTAATATGTATGTTCCTAATAGCTTTGAGTGGAATAGAGATTAGCTTGGAAGTAAAGAAAAAGGTAAAATATTTTTCTACTTTTCTCTTTCTATTTCATTTTACATATATTTTTTTTAATTTGAAATAAATATTTGGACTTAAAGGCAGATAAAGTAATATCTCCTTTTTGTTTTTATGATTATTTGTGGATTATCTCTACATAATGAGAACTAGAAAATGGTTTATATATATAGAGAGAGAATCATTCGATAATTAAGCTCTTTTTGTTTATCCATCTCTAAAAGCTTTCACTAATTTTGCTATTAACTTGAAGGATTGAAGGTGAGGATGCTTATCATATGAGTTACTTTCTCTTGTCAATAATTAAGCATCAATACATAATAGTTGAAAGAATTTATTTCATGGCATCAAAATTGGCCTCAGATCCTCTTCTCTTCCCACTATGAACTATTTTTCAAATTTTTTCGTATTTGGTTGGTCAAAAGTATTAGAGAGTATTTTCTAAAATTTCCTAAAATTAAGTGTGTTGACTCGGTCGGTCATTTTTTTCTGGAGTTTCGAGTATCGTAATGAAATTTCATAGATTTCATCAGTCCCGAAATGTGAAATCTAATAGGTGAGAATTGTTGGTTTCAGATTTTGAGTCTTTTTGAAGATTTGAGGTCCTAAGTTGTTAAATTGTGAAAATTTAGCATTTGAATTGAATTTGGTCATTATTCAGAGATCGGATACTCAAATCGGCATTCTGAGAGTTCCGTTAGATCAGCGATGATTTTAGGCCTAGGTGAGGTATTGATTGATTTTTAAGAGGTTCCAAGCTTGTTTTAGCTTTTTTAAGTGTGAGTTAGTTTCTTGTGATTTTCATGGATGTCGAGTCAAGGAGACCTCAGATTTGTGTTTTGATAGTTTCATTGAGTCTGGATCATCGAGTATATTTGATTTGCATATGTGATTTATGTGTACCGGGTTTCGAACGAATCTCAAGGGTCCTTTCAGTGTTTTGGAAGTTTCTTATGGAGGAAAAACATTTTTTTGGAAAATCTTTTTAAATTTTTTCATGTTTGGTTGGCTTAAATGTTTGAAAGGATTTTCTAAATCAACTCATTTTCTTCAAATTTAAGGAAAATAATGTCCTTTCCAAAATTAAAGGAAAATGTTTTCCAAACTCTATTTCATCCTTTAATTTTTTTACTTACTCTACCCATATCCTGTACACCCACCCTCCTCGTTAAAAAAAAATTAATTTTTAAAAAAATTCTTATCTATAAATTTCAAATATATATTATTCCTACCCCAAAGCCACCCCCATCCCCAAACAAATTTAAAAATTATTTTTGAAAAATGTTTCAAAATTTAAGAATTTTTTTACCTCACTCAACCCCCACCACACCTACCCCCTAACCCTCCCACCCACTCCCACCCCCAAAAAAATGGTTTCGAAAAATATAAATTCGATGGGAAACAGTTCCGACTAGTGATTGGATATAAGGCCGATGGGAAATAGTTCCAACTAGTGATATTGTGGTGATGGGAAATGGTTTAGCTAGTGATATTGTGGCGCTGGGAGATGGTTTCAGCTACTGATATTGTGCCGATGGGAAATGGTTTCGACAAGAGATTTGTTGAGTCATATGATCGTTGAATCATGTGCTCTGATATCACTTGTTGGGTCATAGGATCGTTGGATCATGTGCTGTAATACCACTTGTTGAAAATATTAAGGGGTGAATATGGTGTCATGCAGAAGCTTACAAATTGCAAATCATATGGTTGATAAATCAGATGACAAAAACTAATACTAAAAATTAAAATATTATTATATCAAAACTATTATAAAGAAAAACATTGGAACTGTAGAAAAAATAAATCTCCCCATAAACAAAAGTCTCTAAGTGACTACATTGTGGATGTTATTGTTATATGTTAGAAGAAACAAACCTATATTTATAGAGTCCTAAAACATTTTCCTACTATAAAAGAACTAGCTACTCCAAAACTTTTTCCTACTCCAAAACATTTTTCTAAAAGAAAAGAATAAACCAAATATGAAAGAATATTATATTTTTCTTTTAAGAAAAGTAAAAATATTTATGGTAATGTTTTGTCTTTTTATATAAGGAAAAATAAATCTTAAATCATGGTAAGAAAATAAGGGCAAAACCCTTACAAAATTGACTATGTGACTTGATGCCTTTGATGCTTATGCTAGACTTACTTGATACTTGAGATTGATATGGTTGTTGCTTGTGAATGAACTACTTGACTTTGGGATTGACTTGTGTAATTTGTTAGATTGTTGAATTGTGAATATTGAATGTAGAATTATTAGATTAGGCTGATTTCTGTGCAGATTGTAGTTTGAGGAGGTTCGGTTGGAGAGTCGGGGGTGTTCGTTTTCTAGCTAATTGCTTGTTGGGTACGATGTTGTTAGTACTCACCCCTTGCTTCTAAACTTGTGCAGGTTTCAAGCACGGATCCGTGTGATCTCTTTCTCCTTCTTTTATCTTGAGGCTTGTCAACTACTTGAAGAGGTAGTTGCTTGTCATTCCAGGCGCTCATTTTCCCTTTCTTACACTGTGCTATTTGAGAAACAAAAATTGAGACTTGTATTTATTTCTTAATTCTGTAGTTATATATTTAATGGCTTGTACATGTGACAATCAGATTGTGGGGGCTTAAATAGAAGAATAAGTTTTTCCGCTTTATCTGGTTCTTGTTTTATTGTGATTCCGAATCTCTTTCATTTTCGTTGGGTTGAAACTGACTTGTCTTGATGGGAATAGACAAGTATCATCACGTCACTTTTTTTATCGTGATATTAAGTATGGTCGTTGTAAGATTTATTTCGATATAATATGATAACTTTTATTAAAATCTTGTATTTATCTAGAATCAAATAAATTAGCAGAATTCAAAACTCATAAATTCAATCGTTAACATTCTTTACTCTTGCTCCTTGTAGTTCCTTTTACTTGTTTTGTGTTTCTAATTTTTGTTCTTATTTAAATGTGCATGTGATTAGTTGAAACATCAATCCTGTGGAAACTGAATCTGGCATAAATGGGAAAAGGAAAGGAAAAAGGAAAGTGGGTCAGAAGAAGAAGAAAGGTATGCCTAACATTAGAGGAAGAAAGAAGAAGACTTAGTGATCATATTGATGATTTCTTGAATGGTTTGAAGAAAATAAAGAATGAATTTATTGCTTCAAAATGGGATAACATTGAAAAGCTAAGAATGGAATTGAGATTCCTAAGAACATTTGTCCTGTTTGGGAATTCGAATTTGGATGACTTTTATGAGAGGATGTCAATGAATATAGACGAGTTCAATGATCTAACAGATACAATTTTGAATGAAGATGAATTTATCGTAGCCAAATACAACATGGATTCTCTTGCGTCTTACCTGCGGAAAGAAATCAAAAGTTATTTGAGGTTGAAGAATGTAGCCATCATGACTGAGGAGAATATGTTTGAATATACGGACAGCCTCCTCAAGAACCTCCATGATCTACCAAAGTATTGTTCTGATTTGCTTCTACCCCTCATGAGTGAATACAACATTCTTCGCCAAGTATGCACACATCTCAGAGATTTCAATGAATTGGAATGCATCGCCAACAAAACAACAACAGAATTTCTCTATGCTCGATATCAAATGACAGTTGATAGAGTAACACAATTCTGTTTTGATCTTTGGACAGGAAAGTATACAGACTTTTATGATGTGTATGCCTTCTCTGAATGCTCTTCCAAGATCACTTCTCTACTCATCGACATAATCCCTCTTGAGCTGGATCAACTATACATTTGTACTTCTAAGCTCATCAAAGAATCAAGGTCAAAAGAACTAGAAGGATTTGTTAAGCAAATCCTAAAAGCATCTCCAAGGATTCTTCAAAATTATCTCATTCATCTACAACGACGCATGGAAGTTGCAGTAGCTATAAATTACGCTCCAACTCAAAGCATTTATTTCATGATGGAGTTCCTAATGATCTTTCTCACTGATATACCAAAGCGGTTTATCCATCGTGAAAAATTGAACGATATGTTGGCACATGCTGGAATGCTTACCAGAAAAATATCTTTTCTGGTGAGCAAGCTATTGGAGGAGATCTCTGAAAATAATATCAACGAAGCAGACTTTTCAGCTCCAGACTTTTTGCAAGAATTTGAACAAATGAAGGGAGATATCAGACAGATTTTTTTAAAAGCCCCGGAGTCATCTCAACTTCGTTTTCCTATGGATGATGGTTTCCTCTTCATGAATCTTCTGCTCAGACATTTAAATGACTTGCTCATTGCCAATGTCTATTCAGTTACTCTGATAAAGAAAGAAATTGGGATGGTGAAACAAAGCCTTGAATTCCTAACATCATCTTTCGGGAAAGTCAGGAAAACATTGGATGAGAGTACTAGTGAAGTAGTTAAAGATTTGTTGGTTGCATGCTTTAGATGTGGCATATGAGGCAGAACATGTCATTAATTCCATTCTTGTCAGAGATAAAGCCCTCTCGCATTTAATCTTCTCACTTCCGAATGTCACTGATAAGATCAAGCTTATTGTGGCACAAGTCACCAGTTTACAGCTGGAGGATAGGAATGGGGATGAACCCCTTGATGCAAAGTCTTCCGACGAGCTAATTGAGCCAACCTCATCATCTTTTTTAGAGGTAACAGTAGGTCATGAGGAAGACGAAGCCTGGATCATTGGCCAGCTCCTTGATGAACATGAATCCGAGCTTGATGTCATTTCCATAGTCGGAATGCCAGGAGTCGGTAAAACTACTCTTGCCAATAAAGTGTATAACAATACATTAGTTGCTAATCATTTCAATTTTCGTGCTAAGTGCACTGTTTCCCAAAAGTATAACAAGTCAAAGGTGTTACAGGAGATTCTTCAGCAAGTTCCTCATGTCTCTGGAGGAAACGGAAGTGAGGATGACCTTGCTGATAAACTACGAGTAGCACTACTTGATAAAAGGTACCTCATCGTTTTGGATGATGTGTGGGATATTGCAACAGGGGAGATGTTAATGGCATGTTTTCCGAAGGTTAAGAGAGGAAATAGAATTATCTTAACCAGCCGAAGTAGTAAGGTAGGTTTGCAAGTCAAATGCCATAGTGATCCACTCCACCTTCAACTTTTAACACCTGAAAAAAGTTGGGATTTATTCGTAAAAAAGGTATTTGGAGATGAAGGAAGCTGCCCTGCTGAACTGTCAGAAGTTGGACACCAAATAGTTGAGAAATGTAAAGGTCTTCCCTTGGCTATTGTTTTGATTGCTGGAGTAATTGATAGAGGAAAGAAAAAGGAAAAGGATTTTTGGGTTAAGATACTACATAATCTGGATTCCTTTATTTCTACCAACATCAATTTGGTTATGCAATTAAGTTATGACCATTTACCATGCCACCTCAAGCCGTTGCTTCTTTACTTTGCAAGGTCTCAGAAGATCAAACGAACTCCAGTCTCTACATTGATGCAGTTGTGGATGGCCGAAGGGTTTGTGGATCATGATAGTTTAGAGGAAGTAACTCAAAGTTACTTGGATGCTTTAATATCCAGTAGCCTGATAATGGTGGATCATATCCCCTCCGAGAGTAAATGGTGGACGTCTGTAATGATCAAGGTTTGCTATGTGCATGATGTTGTGCACGATTTTTGCTCAGTAAAAGCGAAAAAGGAAAAGTTTTTCAAGTTAATTAATTCAGGTGATCCATTTCATGCTTCTGATTTGCTACACCGTCGTTTAACCGTTCATACTGACTACGACAGGCAACTCCAGAAAAAATATGATTTATTCAATTCTAATAAGTGTTCAGGTGGTAGTAAGCATCTTATATCTTTGACAGTGAGTGGTTCTCTTGATAACTCCAGATATATCTGTCACACAAGACACTTGAGACTTGTTAGAGTGTTGCAACTGGATGGCATTGTTCTGGAAGACTCTTTAATGGAAGAAATAGGCTTCCTATTTCATTTGAGGTTCTTAAGCATTTGTGCTGATATGGAAGCCATCCCAGAGTCGTGGGTGAACCTCCAGAATCTGGAAACTCTGTTGATCAATACAGAAAATACCATTGTTTTACTGCCCAGATTATTCAAACTGTCAAAGCTGAAACATGTGAGCATTGACATTTGTTCTTTCTTTGATGAAGCAGATGCGGACAATATTAGACTATTGGAAGGTGAGAATTCAAAGCTGAAAACTTTATCCAAAGTTGATATCTCATATTCCCAAGGCACGAATGATGCTCTAGAGAAGTTCCCAAATCTTGAGCACCTTGATTGCACCATCATGGTACCCAAGTGTCCTCCTACACACGACGATTGGTTTCCCAAGTTTGATGTCCTTAATAAACTTCAATCGCTCATTGCAGTATACAACAATGAACGGGATTGTTATGGTTATCCCATTGAATATCACTTCCCTACCAGCTTGAAAGAGTTGCAGTTGTATTATATTCCCATGAGACCTGCTTTATTGTCAGCAATTGCGGCATTGCCTCAACTTGAAATTCTGGCGATTATCTACTCTGATTTCGTGGAGGATAAGTGGGATGCAAGTGAGGACATCTATCAAAGTCTTAAGACTTTGGTTTTGCGAATGGTCAACCTTTCAGAATGGCAAGTTGATAGGGAAACTTTTCCGATGCTTGAGGAATTAATACTAGAGAAATGTTTCATGCGTAGGGAGATCCCTTATGCATTTGGGGATATAGACACTTTAAAGTCCATTCGCGTGGTTAAATGTAATCGTGATCTTGGTGATTCAGCCAACGAGATTAAGAAACAGATAGTAGATTTCGCAGGAGAGGACAGACTTCAAGTCCATATATCAGATGTGTATGTATAAGAAGAGGATGAAACAGAGGTAATTCATTTCTTACATCTTCACCCACACCTAGTTCAATTTTTACTAATTAGTATAAGCACTTTCTCTGTGTATTTGTTCAATTTTATACATGTTTAAGTGTCTACAGGACATTGATGTGACCTAAAGTCAAGTTTATGCATTAGAAAAAATAAGTTTCGAGAGTATCAATGCATTTGCATTCTCAATTCATCTGATTACTAGTTGTTTTACCTGTAGTTCTGGAGATGTTGTAAGTCAATATTTTGAGTGTTTTCTTTCATCTTAACTGTGTATTGCTTCGCCTCATTGGTAATTTGTTTTATTTGCAGTTAAGCCCTGGAAATTTAGGCATTGCAGATGGCTTGTAGGACAGGAAGACGGTACACAAGGCGAGGTGATTTAGAGAATAAAGGAGATTGTTGGATAATGTCGACATCCTGCTTCTGGAAAGTCCACGAGAGTGCCGAGTGGTCCTTTCTGAATGGAGTTAGTTAAGAAATAAAGTTATGTTTTTGCTATCAGCTATGTCTTTTGGCATGACAGAACACTCTTGTTTCTCATTTGCTTGATTATTTTGTCTACAATGTTATAGTTGATGTGGGGATAATATTCATTAACTCTTTGTTTTTTCATCTGTTAAAACAATTTTGGTCCTTTCAAAGACCATTAGCAGTTTACTAGATGATATTTGTGTCCACATGACTTGACTTGGCAATGTTTTTTTAAGCCAAACCCATTATAACGAACCTACTACAACAAAATTATACCATGTAAATTAATATGCAATAATCATAGGCTATGTATATAATGTGTCAATCTTGTATAATACTAGTATATAAAAGGTGCATGATTATACACAAATATACGTTGAACCTGGTATAATGTCATAGTCTCTCTATATGGTTCAATTTATTTGTCAGATTTTGACTTAACAAAAAGTTTAAGAAAGTATATATACACTAGTTCTCGGAACGTGCATTGCACGTTTGACCCCTAATTGATATTAGAAAAGTTAATTTATATAGCTAAGTTCAAATCCAAGTCCTTTCATATGTAAGTTTGACATAAAAATATAACTCTGAACAAAATATAAATGAAAATCTTGTGTTAGATGTTGGAGGTTTGATATTTTAAATACTTCATGAAAAATAAATTTTTTATTATATCAGAGGAATTAATATATTTTAATTACTAAACATATTTTTAATAATAGAAAAAAACTTGTCTATAAGAAAAAGATAGTATAAAGAAAAATAATACAAAATGTTTGGTCGGTGTACCATCAAATTTATAGAAAAAATTACAATTTCAAACGAAAAAAAAGTAAATAAAGACATGACATTCATAATAAAAGACATCACATTAAAATATATAGACAAAAATATTTCATACTAATTGAATTACATTTTGTTAGAAGCCGACTTACGAAGTTACGATATACAAAACATATCATATGTATAATAAACTATAATCATATAATAATAATAATAATAATAAAGATAAACAGAAAAGAAAGCATGAATATGTTAATAATAAAGATACACTATATTGCTTTGAAATATATATATATATATATATATATATATATATATATATATATATATATATATATATATATATATATGATAAAACAATATTAATTCAACAATAACATTTAGTCATTTTTATGGTACATTATTTTTTTAATTTATTTTTAATTTTGCACTTAGTTTGGTACCCTCTCGGGTAACAATAAGAACATGAATTTTTTTAACATTTGAGATTAACATATAAAAAGGAAAAAGTACAAATATGTTGTTTTAAAAGATAAATTATTATCAAACAATGAAGAAGACATAATTATTATTCTATGGGATTTAACATGTTACCATCAAAATAATTAATAAAAAATACAAAATGTGATTATCTTTATTATATATATCCTAAAGATAGAAGAAAGGATGAATACAAAAATACAGTAGTCAATTACGAAGTAATATTTAAAAACTCAAAACGATGAAGATATGAAAAATAAAAATTCACTTACAACTTCATATTAGAGTATATTCATTTTGTAACTATCATCATTTACATATTTCTCAACAAAAAGAAGATGAATATGCATGAAATTTTAAAGAATATGAATAAATAAAATAGTAAGAAATCTATAATTACAAATTGGTAATGAGAATTTTAAAACTAATGTAGACTAACCTATTGTAGAATGCAAGATGATCACAAAGAAAGAAATAAATAATGTGGAGTGAGTGTATTTGATAGACTCTTCATTACCCCCACTTATCTTACAAATTTAAACTAAAAGGTTATTAGACTCTTCATTACCCATATTTAATTGTACATGAATATATGTTGCATTAAGATCTTGTTTGATGCATGAATTTAAATATAACTATTACTTAATATTTAATTAATTAAATAGATATTAATATAAATTTATTTAGGGATAAAATGAGGGCAAAATGATAATTCAACTTTGAGATTAGAGCTTTCCACTTATTATAAATAATAATAATATATATATATATATATATATTATTTTGGTGATTTTCCAATTTGACATCGATAAGTCCTAACTAAGTTAGCTTCGAGTCTCGGTTTCACTTAAATCTTTTGTGGTCCACTTGAAGAATATTATTATTATTATTATTATTATTATTATTATTATTATTATTATTAGTTCTCGACACGTGCTTTGCACGTATATATTACACGTTTAAATGAAAATAAAATTTGGCTCAATCTTTGTTGGCTAAATACATATATGAAAATGTTAAAAGAGAAAAATAGTTGTTACCTTACAGTGGATCATCATGGTAGATGTTTTCAGCCATATGCAGATTTATAATAATATAACCATGAATAAATAGCAACTCTGGTGATTCATCTTCTGGAGTTTGTTCTTCATATATCGATCCTGATATCCCAAACCGTTATTCTCCTATCAAGGCACCAAGCATATGTTGGGAAAACGCGGACGAGCACAACAATATATATGGTAAAAGTAATGGAAATAAAATGGGAAAATAACGACACCAAATTTTTTACGTGGAAACCCTTCTAAATAAGGGAAAAAACCACGGCCAAGAGGAGCAACTGATATCACTATAGTAAGGAATTTTACACTGTGTAGTCACGAATACAATACTCAAAGTGACTACTACACACTCAAAAGAAACAACACTCTTTTGGTTTCCGTCTTACTAAAATATCGCTCACACTCTATTTTTCTTCACAGACTATTTTCTTGTATAGTCTATGGAATACCTCACTTTGCTCTCAAAATGGTTTTTCTCTCTAACTTGGTGTGTTCTACAAATGAGCAAGAATGCTCTATTTATAGAAGGATAAAACCATGCCTATGTCACTAATGACATAGGTAAAATAGCAAAGTCAAAAATGGTTTGCAAATCTTACCAATTTGCCAACTACCAAGTCTTAATTTTCAACTCCAATTACTATTCCTTTTTAACAATTGCTTGTACCAATTGAATAGCTAAAGTTGACCAAAAAATGGGATGGATTCAACAAATCTCCCCCTCCAGTCCCATTTACTGGAAGAAGGTATCTTCATCTTCTTTAGAGAGAGCTCATACCCACAAGTTCTTTGCATAAATCGAACTTGTCTTTCGGTATCGTCTTGGTCAGCATATCTGCAGGATTTTCACTTGTGTGGATCTTTTTGACGTGAAATGATTCACTCTCCACTTCCTCACGAATCCAATGATATCTGACGTCGATGTGTTTTGTTCTTGCATGGTACATGGAGTTCTTGCTCAAGTCTATTGCACTTTGGCTGTCACAATAGACAATATACTCCATTGATTCAAACCAAGCTCTTGAAGAAATCGCTTTAGCCATATCATCTCCTTGCCGGCTTCAGTAGCCGCAATATACTCAGCTTCAGTTGTAGATAGTGCAACACACTTCTGCAACTTTGACTGCCATGATATAGCTCCCCCTGAAAAAGTAAACAAATATCCAGTAGTGGATTTTCTGTTATCAAGGTCACCTGCCATATCAGAATCTGTATAGCCTTTCAAGATTGGATTTGATGCTCCAAAACACAAACATTCATCTGAGCTTCCTCTAAGATACCTGAGTATCCACTTCACAGCTTCCCAATGCTCTTTTCCGGATTTTCGAGAAATCTGCTCACAACACCAACTGCGTGAGCAATATCAGGTCTAGTGCACACCATTGCATACATTAGACTTCCGACGACGGAGGAATATGGAACTTTGGCCATGTTCTCTTTTTCCTCCCTAGCTGTAGGACACATCTTCTTGCTCAACTTCATATGACCAGCAAGAGGTGTACTAACAGGCTTAGCATTCTTCATATTGAAGCGCTCCAGTACACGTTCAATGTACTTCTTCTGGGACAAATAAATCTTCCTTTTATCTCTAAGACGAGTAATTCTCATGCCCAAAATTTGCTTGGCATGACCCAAGTCTTTCATAGAAAAAGACTTACACAACTCTTTCTTCAGCTCGTCAATCTTGGAAGTATTCTTGCCCACAATCAACATATCATCCACATACAACAGGAGGATGATAAAATCATTGTCAGAAAATTTTTGTACAAATACGCAATGATCTGAAGAAGTCTTCTTATAGCCTTGCTCCCCCATAACAGATTCAAACTTCTTGTACCACTGTCTAGGAGCTTGTTTTAGGCCATAAAGACTCTTTTTGAGTTTGCACACAAAATTTTCTTTACCTTCTACTTTGAAGCCCTCAGGTTGTTCCATATAAATCTCTTCTTCTAGGTCACCGTGAAGGAAAGCCGTCTTCACATCCATCTGCTCAATCTCTAAATTAAGACTAGCAGCCAAACCTAGAACTGTGCGAATCGAGGACATTTTCACAACAGGAGAAAATATTTCGTCAAAGTCAATACCCTTCCTTTGACCGAATCCCTTAACAACCAATCTAGCTTTGTACCTGGGCTTCAAGTTGTGTTCTTCAACTTTAACTTTGAACACCCACTTGTTCTTCAAAGCTCTCATGCCCTTGGGCAATTTTACCAACTCATAAGTGTGGTTCTCATGCAAAGACTTCATCTCATCTTGCATGGCTTCAATCCATTGATCCTTGTGCTCATCTTCCATGGCCTCCTCATAACATTCAGGTTCTCCCCCGTCAGTGAGTAACACATACTCATTGGATGAATAACGGGAGGAAGGAAACCGCTGTCTTGTGGACCTCCGAAGCGGAATATTTGATTCGTCCACAACTTCATGAGCAACAGGATCATCAATAACAATATCATTGTTATTATCAACATCAACATGTTGATTTGATACATGATTCTGGGCGTCACCATGATTATCAAGCCCAACAACATCATGCACACTTGTGTGAGGAACGTCATCATGATGAATTATACCATCAAAACTTGAAGATTCTACCTTCTCCGCTTTGTCAATATCTTCAATTGTTTGATTCTCCATGAAAATAATATCACGGCTTCTCACAAGTTTCTTTTCAATTGGATCATATAGCCTGTAACCAAATTCATCTAGGCCATATCCAATGAAGATGCATTGCCTTGTCTTGGCATCTAACTTTGACCTCTCATCTTTTGGCACATGTACAAAAGCTTTGCAACCAAATACTCTCAAATGGTCATAGGAAACATCCTTTCCATACCAAACACTATTTGGTACATCACTTTGCAAAGCAACAGCAGGAGATAGATTAATAACATGTGCAGCGGTCAATAAAGCCTCACCCCAAAATGAGTTCGGCAACTTTGCTTCAGAAAGCAAACATCTAACTCTTTCCATCAAGGTCCTGTTCATCCTCTCAGCCAAACCATTAAGCTGAGGAGTCTTGGGAGGAGTCTTCTGGTGTCTAATACCTTGATGCTTGCAGTATTCGTCAAATGGTCCACAATATTCACCACCATTATCAGTACGAATGCATTTCAGTTTCTTTCCAGTTTCTCTTTCAACTGAAGCCTGAAACTGCTTGAAGACACCTAACACTTGGTCTTTAGTCTTCAAGACATAGACCCAAAGTTTTCTCGAGCAATCATCAATGAAAGTGACAAAGTAGAGTGCACCACCTAATGTCTTTGTCTTCATTGGACCACATAAATCAGAGTGCACCAACTCAAGCAACTCTGTCTTTCTCGAAGGAGGGTAGGACTTAAAGGAAACTCTATTTTGTTTACCAGCCAAGCAGTGCTCACACTTTTCTAATTTAGCACTTTTGAAATTTGACAAAATTTCTTCTTGGCTAGAACATTAAGTCCTTTCTCGCTGATGTGGCTAAGCCTCTTGTGCCATAATGTTGAAGAGCTATCGCTCTCAACCGCATTCACCATATCAACACAAGCAGAGGCCGTAGTCCATATAGACCACGACGTTTGTTACCACGAGCCACAACCAAGGAACCCTTGATGAGCTTCCATTTTCCATCACCGTTGGTACTAACATATCCTTCATCATCTAAAACACCAACAGAAATTAGGTGCAGACGAACATCAGGAGCATGTTTCACATTGTTCAAAACTAGTTTAGTTCCAACACTAGTTTCAAACAAATTGTACCAATACCAACCACCCTAGAAACAGTCTCATTACCCATACTCAAGTTCCAAAATCACCAGGAGTATAGGAAGAGAAAAAATCCTTCCTTGATGTCACATGAGATGCGGCACCAGTATCCACAACCCAGCTTGACTCATCACAAGCAATATTTATCATATCGCATCAAGGACAGTAACAAGATCTTCGGTGGTAACGGTGGCTAGGCAATTTTCATTGCCATCTTCTTTAGTTTCCTCTTTGTTTTTGTTCTCCCTCTTCAACTTCCTGCAGAACTTCTTGTGTGCCCTTTCATACCACAATGATAGCACTCAATATCCTTAAGTCTGCCTCTGGATTTGCTCTTATTTTGTTCTCTATTCTGAGAACCACGAGTTTTGTTTCTCCCCCTGGGGCCAGTTATCAGGACATCCGACGAAGAGGAACTTGAGTTTTTCTTCTCATCTCTTCGTTCAAGACACTACTCTTGGCGGAATCCATAGAGATCACACCATCCGGAGCAGAATTTGACAATGACGTTCTAAATGTTTCCCAAGAGTCTGGTAGGGAACCAAGTAGAAGCAAGCCTTGAATTTCTTCATCAAATTTGATGCCCATAGCAGATAATTGGTTCATGATCCCCTGAAAATTATTCAGATGGTCTGTCATCGGAGAACCATCATGATACTTCAAACTCAACATCTGCTTTATTAAGAACATTTTGTTGTTGCCAGTCTTCCGAGCATACAAACTTTCAAGATGCTCCCATAGGGTTCGAGCATGTGTTTCCCCAGAAATATGGTTCAACACATTATCGTCGACCCATTGCCTAATGAATCCACAAACCTGTCTGTGCAACAGATTCCACTCTTCATCTGTTTTATTATCAGGCTTTACAGTGGTAAATACTGGTTTGTAAAAATTCTTAACATAAAGCAGATCTTCCATTTTCCCTTCCAAATGGCATAATTAACACCATTCAAAGTAACCATTCTACTTGTGTTGGCTTCCATTGTTTTCCCAAAAAATATAGTTATCGCAAATCAAAGTAAATCTTTTCTGATGTGGAAGTTCAGACTGTGCTGCAACCACAGAGCATACTCAGATAAAACCTTGGCTCTGATACCAGTTTGTTGGGAAAACGCGGACAAGCACAACAATATATATGGTAAAAGTAATGGAAATAAAATGGGAAAATAACGACACCAAAATTTTTACGTGGAAACCCTTCTAAATAAGGGAAAAAACCACGGCCAAGAGGAGCAACTGATATTACTATAGTAAGGAATTTTACACTGTGTAGTCACAAATACAATACTCAAAGTGACTACTACACACTCAAAAGAAACAACACTCTTTTGGTTTCCGTCTTACTAAAATATCGCTCACACTCTATTTTTCTTCACAAACTATTTTCTTGTATAGTCTATGGAATACCTCACTTTGCTCTCAAAATGGTTTTTCTCTCTAACTTGGTGTGTTCTACAAATGAGCAAGAATGCTCTATTTATAGAAGGATAAAACCATGCCTATGTCACTAATGACATAGGTAAATTAGCAAAGTCAAAAATGGTTTGCAAATCTTACCAATTTGCCAACTACCAAGTCTTAATTTTCAACTCCAATTACTATTCCTCTTTAACAATTGCTTGTACCAATTGAATAGCTAAAGTTGACCAAAAAATGGGATGGATTCAACAGCATATTTGTCCAAGAAGCTAAGATGGTTTCATTCTTTGAATTCCATCCGGAAAACTCTCTTTGTAACAATCCAAATGATGAATATGAGTGTATGTCAGTCATGGTACCGATGTAGCCATTTGAATTTCATACAATGAAGGATATAAGCCTATTTATAGTGATGTAATCCTTTAAATTCCGTACATAACTGATTATACTCTTCATTTTTCATTCATCCTTTCAAATTTCATAATAAAGTGATTAAGCCTTTTCAACTTTCAAACTAATTGACATTTTGATTAATACTTTTCAACTTTCAAATTAATTGTCAGAAAATGTTGTTCAATAATATTATTTAATTAATTAAAAATTAATTACTTTTTAATTTGTTGCAAGGGCTAAATAGTAATTTAATTTTGAAGTTGAGAGCTTCTCATATATAATAATATATGATATGATGATTATGAGTTAGTGATATTGATAAAAGAATATGAGGGAATATGAGGATATGAATGATGGTTATCACTTATCACCAAGTTGAAGAAGCCATGAAAGATGAGGAAAACAAAATGCCTTAGCTGCCATCCATTATAAATGAAGTGATCATTAAATTTATTTCCTTTCACAATTATATTTCTCCTCAAAGTTTTAAATAAATATATTTGAAATGATGACAAAAAGTATTTAAAACCATGACCTCTAAATGAGAAAAACTTATCTTGTGCTTTGCTAATTCAATGATAGTGAGTCTTCTTTTTTCTTTTTTTTTTCATCCCATAAATTCTCTTATTGTTATTTTGTGTTGAGACATTATAGGAAGGCAATGATGAAATTATGATATGAAAAAATAAAAATAAAAGAAACCTTCTTATAATTAATTATAGAAATAATTATTTCCATGAATGGAGTCTGGGAAAGATAGAGTATATGTAAACTTCATTACTATCTGGTGAAGATAGAGAGATTGTTTCGAAAAGATATTCGATTCAAATGCAGCAAATTCAAACATATAAACATCATGAACAAGAGAAACACAATAGTGCGTCAATAAAATACAGACACGATAATAGATATTAAAATCAAGAACTATGATAATACGACTAGTACAGCGACAAACACCAATTAGCCTAAACCTTCAAAGATTAAAACAACACCTCTAAATCTACTAACCTTCTTTCCTAATAAGCAAACTTTCACGCCCTTCTATCGTGTGTTATAAATTAAACATTAAATTGGTTTTCCAATTTGTGATGCAAACTTTTTTGGAACTAATCTCTTTGGATCTCCACTTCTTTGCAAGTAAGCAAATTTGCTCCCCTCTTTTGTGTTATTCAAATGTATGTAGTAGGATTAGGTGAAGATTAAAATAAAAAGAGAATTAAATTACAATAATTTAGCCTATAGTTCACTAATATATTTTATTTCTCAGTTTCTCTGTTATAATTTATATGACTCACTTTTTTTTTTTAATTTAAGCTTAAAGAGAATGGTATATTTTTAGATGTCGAATCGAAATTTATAATTAAAAGCAGATAGAGAAATATATACTATCAATATAAAGCCATCTTCAAATTATTTAAATAATAATGGCTTTTGTGATTTATAGTTGTCTTGGAAAAGATAATTAAAAGGGCCTAACAAAAGCACTTTGATTTTAAAATAGAAAATAAATCAAAATGGAGTTAGGTGAAACGAATGTGTAGATAATATACTATCAATATTGCAAATACTTTTTCATATTTTTTAAAGCCTCTACTCATCCCTGTTGAGCTGGAGGTTCTATACATTTCTACTTCTAACCTCATCAAACTGAAAGGATTTGTTAAGCAAGGATTCTTCAATTTATCTCCAACGACGAATAGAAGGTGCAGTAGCTGTAAATTACACTCAAACTCAAAAGTATTAATGTCATGATCGACAATCGTCGATCGAGTTCCTATTCATCTTTCTCACTCATTTAACAAAGCGATTTAATTTATACTACCTCCATCTCATATTATATGTCACCTTCTTCATTTGCATTTTCATTAACAAATGAAATAATTTTAGCCTTTGTCTTTATTTAATGTTTGCTTTAAGACAATTTTGTATTTATTTATTTAATCACCGAGGCACATATTGAAGAAAGATTCACATACAAATTGGTTCGTAATTTCATGATTATTTTTATTTTTTTAATCTTTTATTTGTAATTTGTTTGTGGATATTTTATTTCAAAGTCAGATTTTATAGAATAAGTTGTGAATAGAAAAAATAGTTAATTAATGAATGAAGTACTCTCCGAATGAAACTAGTTACTTGTAGATTTCCTAGGTGAATCAAAGTAAATACATTTTAAGATTATTTTAGGAAAGGAATGACATATAAAATGAGATGGATGGAGTAGTACTTTTCGTATAACTTTTGAATATCTATTTTTCTTTTTGTTAAAATACCAAATTAATATAATCAAACTTAACTTTACAAATTAGTCAAACTAACTTTCGAAAACCGTAACATGACAATTAAAAATAAAAGGAGTGAGTAATAAACTTAAACTAATTGACAGTTCACATTTGCAGATCTAACTTCAACATTTGCTTCTTGTAAATCTGCAACAAGGTAAACTACCATTTGAGAGTAAACAAAAAGGTACTCCTTTCGTTTTAAAAAGAATGAGCTAGTTTGATTTTAAACGTAGTTTAAGAAAAGAAAGAAATTTTTTAATTTTGTAGTTCTAAATTAAAGTTATGCCAAATGTACCAAAATGTCATTTAATCTTGTGATCTTAAACATGTCACGTGGAAAGTTAAAGTTAAAGTATTACAAAAAAGGAAATGAATCATTCTTTTTTAAATAAACTAAAAAGGAAATAGAGTTATTGCTTTTTAAACGGAGGGAGTATAATATAATGTTTATCTAGTTTTCATTTTACATGTATTTTTGTGATTCACTTGATTTGAAAGAAACATACATAACAAGAACTAGAAAACTAATTTGTATTTTTGACTTGATAATTATAAAATGTATATGTTAGGAGCTTCCATTATTTTTAGCTTAAGGTGAATTCGTGAAGAATGAAAGAAGTTAGAAATTTGAGAGTTGTTGATGTTCTACATCTGTTTTTTAAGGTAGAAGAAATAAAAAGAATCCATCTGATCCAGAATCCCAATTGAATAGTATTAAAAGTTGTTTGGGGTCTTTTTGGGTAAAAAATAATGGCATGCATCAGCTTTTTCTGAAACGATAATGACATAAATGAGCCAAAGTTTTAACCGATGACATAAATGAACCTATTCTTTTCTACAAAGTTCGATGACATATTTGAGATTTTTCCTTCGTTTGAATTTAAAATCTATAATACTTATATGTGCTCTTTAACTTGGCCTCATTTCACATTTATGTCCTTTAACTTTGGTTGTGCACAAGTAGACACTTAAACTTGTATAAACTTGAACAAGTAGACATATGAGTTCTATGTGGCACGATACACGTTGGACATCACGTAGGACAAAAAATGACATGTAGGACATGTGTGTCTATTTATTTAACTTTATACAAGTTTAAGTTTAAGTATCTACTTGTGCACACCCAAAGTTGAGGGCATAAATGTGATTTGAAGCCAAGTTATGTATTATGCCTTCTTTTTAACTCTTTCTTCTTGCTGTTATTTTTACTTGTGTTTCTAATTTTTTATCCTTATTAGTTGAAAAATCAAATTTTGTAGATATTGAAGGCTGGTTAGAGATTAAATGGAAAAAGAAGGGAAATCATTGGTATGTCTATTGTCTACCGATACTGTTAGTATTAAGTGTTAGAGCCAAAATTTTCTGTTTGTAGCATTTTAATATTATTATTCTTTTAATATTACTAATTTTTGAGGACGTGCTTCGCACGTGTGTTTCATGTGAATTTTTATAGATACGTTACAATGACAAAAATTTCATGGAAATATATATGTAAATTGTAATGAATAATAAAATGTAACAATTACAAAATAAGAATAAAGACTTACGCAATAAAACATTCATAAAAAACTAAATTAAGAAGTCTGATGGAGAAAAAAAAAAGACAAAAAGAAATAGATTGAAGAAAAGATTCAATGTAGACATTATTCTTATAAGACTGATGTATGTATAGATGAAAAAATAAGTACAAAATTAGTACATAACTCTCTGAGTTCTTATCGACTCATTTCAATTCTATCAAAATTCAAGAGGCTTCTTCATCTACTTTAACTATAGAATAAAAATGATAGCCTAATAATCTTGGTAGGAGTTTCATGAGATTAAAAAAATTGAATATATAGATAGAATAGAAGGAATATCAAAAGATATCTTAAAGTTTTAGTTTAAATATTTGGAGGTTATGAATATGAAAAGATGAGAGTTATGAATATTAAGAGTATAAAAGTTGAATAAGTAATTTACAAATAATAATAAATAAATGAAGAATATGAAAAGAAAATTAAAATTAGCAAACCATGTAGAAAGAACAACTAAAGTTCTTATCACGTAATTATTTGTGAAGATAGAGTCATTCTTTAATAATAATCGAGAGGACATTATCAACGTGTGTCTCCATTTTGCAGATTTGCACCCTTTAAATTATTAAATTTCTTTATTTTGTCATAAAGGATAATATTTTATCCACATAAATTATATTATTCATGAGAGGGGTTAAGGAAAAAGTTATGAGAAGAGGAGATATATAGCAATTTAGGTAAAAACTTTTTTTAAATTTTCTTTTATAATTATTATATACATATAGATTATAGATGATAAATATTAATTAATTAGATATTTAATTAAAAATTAATCTTTAAAAATCTAAAAATCATTAATCTTTTAATTAAATTTATACAATCAAATATTTAAATATTTTATAACAATTTAATTTATAAAAGGGGTAAAACTGTAATTCAACTTTCAACTTTTTTTTCCCGCTTTTAGTAATATATGATGATATGATTATAATTTGCTATATGTCATATGTACTCTGCCTAACTTAACATTATTTTGGTGTCTTAACTCATAATTGTAGCAGAAACATTAGTGAATTTTGGAATTAGGCAGCATGTTAATATGCACGTTGAGGTGCATTTGTTGCCCTCACCATTACTTTTCCATATTGAAGACTCCTTATTCATCCTCCATTATTTTTGTAACCTATGTAACTATAAAGTCATTATCTTACGAAGATTTTTTCTAGTATAAATAGTGGTGGTCTTTATTTGGTTTGCAATACACAACACTATAAGAGAAAAAACATAGAGTGAAAGTGTTAAGTCAAAAAAGAGAGTTCTTATTAGTTGAAGGGAGGTGTTCTTTTTTGTGAAGCTTTGGACTCAACTCTTGTCCAGAGTTGCTGAGTTATACTTTTTTGAACGCTATTATATTCTGGAGGGGACAAGTCAAAGAGGACTACTGCTGGACCGGTGAAAACATTTGCTGTAGTAGGCTTGAATCTTCTTAAAGAGAGTGAAATATCAGCGCCTCTGCCTGAAGAGATTTTATTTTTTCATTTCATTTTTCAGTTGTAATCTTGTAATTTTTTGTTATATTGTAAGTTTTCAGTAACATTTTCTGATGAATATGTTTTTGATTTAGCAGCTACAATTTGAGGAACAAAAAACAAGAATTAGTGATCATATTGATGATTTCTTGAATGGCTTGAAGCAAATAATGAACAAAGAAGAAGAATTCATTGCTTCAAAATTGGATGTGATTGAAAAGCTAAGAATGGATCTAAGATTACTTAGAACATTTGTCTTGTTTGGGAATTCGACGAATTTGGATGACTTTTATCTCAGGATGTATATTCATATAAACAAATTCGATCTACTTACTGAGTCCCTTTTCTGTAAAGATGATTTAATCCTAGAGAAATACCACATGGAATGTGTTGCCCCTCTGCTGCTGAAAGAGATAAGAAATTATTTGAGTTTGAAGAATGATTATGTAGCCACGGCGATAGAGATGAAGAAGTTTGAATACCTCATCAGAAACCTCCATGATCTGCCAAAGTATTGTTCTGGTTTGCTTCTACCCCTCATGAGTGAATACAAGATTCTTCGACAAGTATGCAGACATCTCAGAGATTTCTATGAGTTGGAATGCAACAAAACAACTACAACAGAATTTCTCTATACTCGGTATCAAGTGAGTAATGTGTATGCCTTCTCTGAATGCTCTTCCAAGATCACTTCTCTACTCATCGGCATAATCCCTCTTGAGTTGGAGGTTCTATACATTTCTACTTCTAAGCTCATCAAAGAATCAAGGTCAAAAGAACTAGAAGGATTTGTTAAGCAAATCCTAAAAGCATCTCCAAGGATTCTTCAAAACTATCTCATTCATCTCCAAGGACGCATGGTAGCTGTCAAATACGCTCCAACTCAAAGCATTTATGTCATGATGGAGTTTCTATTGATCTTTCTCACTGATATACCAAAGCGGTTTATCCATCGTGAAAAATTGAATGATATGTTGGCACATGCTGGAGTTCTTACAAGAAAAATATCTTTTCTGTTGGAGGAGATCTCTGAGAATAATATCAATGAATTGGACTTTTCAGCTCCAGACTTTTTTCAAGAAATTGAACAAATGAAGGGAGATATCAGAAAGATTTTCTTGAAAGCCCCAGACCTGTCCCATCTTCGCTTTCCTATGGATGATGGTTTCTCTTCATGAATATTCTGCTCCGACATTTAAATGATTACTCATTTCCAATGCTTATTCAGTTTCTCTGATAAAAAAAGAAATTGAGATGGTGAAAGAAAGCCTTGAATTCCTAACATCATCTTTCAGGCAAACATTGGATGAGAGTACTAGTGGAGTAGTTAAAGATTGTTGGTTGCGCGCTTTGGATGTGGCATATGAGGCACAACATGTCATTAATTCCATTCTTGTCAGAGATAAAGCTCTCTCCCATTTAATTTTCTCACTTCCGAATGTCATTGATAAGATCAAGTTTATCGTGGCACAAGTCACCAGTTTACAGCTGGAGGATAAGAATGGGGATGAACCCGTTGATGCAAAGTCTTCCAACGAGCCAATTGAGCCAAACTCGTCATCTTTTGTTGAGGTAACAGTAGGTCATGAGGAAGAAGAATCCCGGATCATTGATCAGCTCCTTGATGAACACGAATCCAAGCTTGATGTCATTTCCATTGTCGGAATGCCAGGAGTCGGTAAAACTACTCTTGCCAACAAAGTGTATAAAAATACATCAGTTTCTAGTCATTTCAAGATTCGTGCTTGGTGCACTGTTTCCCAAAAGTATAACAAGTCAAAGGTGTTGCGGGAGATTCTTCAGCAAGTTACTGGCTCAGAAGAAAAAGAAAGTGAGGATGACCTTGCTGAAAAACTACGAGTAGCATTGTACGATAAAAGGTGCCTTATCGTTTTAGATGATGTGTGGGATATTGCAACAGGGGAGATGTTTATAGCATGTATTCGAAAGGTTGAGAGAGGAAATAGAGTTATCTTAACTAGCCGAAGTAGTGAGGTATGTTTGAAAGTTAAATGTCGTAGTGATCCTCTCCACCTTCAAGTTTTAACATTTGAAAAGAGTTGGGAGTTATTCGAAAAAAGGGTATTTGGAGATTAAGGAAGCTGCCCTGCTGAACTATCATATGTTGGACACCAAATAGTTGAGAAATGTAAAGGACTTCCCTTGGCTATTGTTTTGATTGCTGGAGTAATTGTTAGAGGAAAGGAAAAGGAAAAGAATTTGTGGCTTAAGATTCAACATAATCTGGATTCGTTTATTTCTACCAACATCAATATGGTTATGCAATTAAGTTATGACCATTTACCATACCACCTGAAGCCGTTGTTGCTTTACTTTGCAAGATCGGAAAAGAGCGAACGAACTCCAGTCTCTACGTTGATGCAGTTGTGGGTGGCTGAAGGGTTGGTGGATCATGATATCCCATCCAAGAGTAGTTTAGAGGAAGTAACTCAAAGTTACTTGGATGCTTTAATTTCCAGTAGCCTGATAATGGTGGATCATATCCCCTCTGTGAGTAATTGGACGTCTGTAATGATCAGAGCTTGCTATGTGCATGATGTTGTGCATGATTTTTGTTCAGTAAAAGCGGGAAAAGAAAAGTTTTTCAAGTTAATCAATTCAGGTGATCCATTTCATGCTTCTGATTTCTTGCACCGTCGACTAACCATTCATACTGACGACAAAAAATGTGTCTTGTTTAATTCTAATAAGTGTTCTGCTGGTAGTAAGCATCTCATATCTTTGAAAGTGAGCAGTTCGCTGGATAACTCCAGGTATATATGTCACACAAGACACATGAGACTTGTTAGAGTGTTGCAACTGGATGACATTGTTCTGCAACATCATTTAGTGGAAGAAATAGGGTCCCTATTTCATTTGAGGTTCTTAAAGATTTGGACTTATGATGTAAAAGCTATCCCATTGTCGTGGTTGAACCTCCAGAATCTGGAAACTTTGCTGATCAGTGAGGAATTTTCCACCATTGTTTTACTGCCAAGATTATTCAAACTGTCAAAGCTGAAACATGTGAGCATTGACAAGAGTTCTTTCTTTGATGAAGAGGAAGAGGAAGAGGAAGCTGAGAATTCAAAGCTGACAACTTTATCCCATGTTTATATCTCATATTCTCAAGGCACAAATGATGCTCTGGCAAAGTTCCCAAATCTTGAGCACCTTGATTGCACCATCATGGTACCCAAGTGTCCTCCTACACACGGCGATTGGTTTCCCAAGTTTGATGTCCTTAATAAACTTCAATCACTCATTGCAGTATACAAATGGAATTATAATGGTTATCCCATTATTGAATATCACTTCCCTACCAGCTTGAAAGAGTTGCGGTTGCATTCTTTTACCATCACACCTGCTTTGTTGTCAGCAATCGCGGCATTGCCTCAGCTTGAAATTCTGGCGATTATCCACTCTGATTTCATGGAGGATAAGTGGGATGCAAGTGAGGACATATATCAAAGTCTTAAGACTTTGAGTTTGTCATTTATCAAATTAACAGAATGGGAAGTTGATAGGGAAACTTTTCCCAAGCTTGAGGAATTAATACTAGGGAACTGTTTCATGCTTACGGAGATCCCTTATGCATTTGGCTATATAGACACTTTAAAATCCATTCGGTTGGTTCAAAGTGAGCTTGAGCTTGGAGATTCAGCCATGAAGATAAAGAAAGATGTAAGAGATTTCACAGGAGAGGACAGACTTCATGTCCATATATCATCTACGTATCTTGCCTCAGATGACGAATAAGAGGTAATCAATTTCTTACATCGCCACCCATACCTAGTTCAATTTTTACTAATTAGTTAGTATAAGCACTTTCTGTTGGATAGTAATAAAAAACGTTTAGTATCAACTTACTAATTAGTTAGTATAAGCATGTGTGTGTATTTGTTCAATTTTATGCAAGTTTAAGTGTCGACAGGACATAGATGCGACTTATAGTCAAGTTTATGCCTTTAGAAGAAATAAGTTTCTGAGAGTATTAATGCATTTGCAGTCTCAGTTCATCTAATTACTAGTTTTTTTCCAGAGATGTTTTAAATCAATGTTTTGAGTGTTTTCTTTCATGTTAACTGTGTATTGCTTCGCCTTTGTTTTATTTGCAGTTAAGCCTGGAAATTTAGGCATTACATATGGCTTGTAGGACAGGGAGACAGTACACAAGGCGAGGTGATTTGAACTTGGTTTAGAGATTGTTGGGTAATGTCATACATCCTGCTTATGGAAAGGCCACGAGTGGCCCTTGCTTGATGGAGTTAGTTAAGAAATAAAGTTACGTATTTGCTATCTGCACCTATATCTTTTGGCATGATAGACCAAACTCTTCTTTCTCATTTGCCTTTTTATTTTGTCTACAGTGTTATAGTTGATGTTGGGATAACTCTTTGTTTTTTCATTGTTAAAACAGTTTTATGGTCCTTTCAAAGATCATTACTATATATTTTTGTCCACCTTACTTGACTTGGCAGTTGGCAATGTCTTTTTTAAGCCAAACCCATTATAACCATTTTATTAATCCAACCTACTACAACAAAATTATACCATGTAACTTGATATGCAATATCATACAAAATTATAGTGCTATACATAATGTGTCAATCTTGTATAATACTAGTATATAAAAGGTGCATGATTATACACAAATATAGGCTAAACCTGGTATAATGTCATAGCCTCTCTATATGGTTTCAATTTATTTGTTTGATATTTGACTTGACAAAGAGTTTAAGAAAGTAAAAAAAATAAAATTGTAGTTTTAAACTAAAAATGGGTAGAATATACAAAAATATCGCTTAATCTTGTAATCTTAAACAATATCACGTGAATAATTGAAATAAAAGAATTATCAAAAAAAAATTATTTAAAAATTGTTACAAAAAATATCTCTGCAAATCCAACTCGTCAATTTGACATCGATAAGTCCTAACTAAGTTAGCTCTCAAGTCTTCACTTAAATCTTTTGTGGTCCACTTCAAGAACAATATTATTATTATTATTATTATTATTATTATTATTATTATTATTATTATGAGCTGTGATATTGATAAAAGAATATGAGGATATGAATGATGGTTATCACTTATCACCAAGTTGATGAAGCCATGAAAGATGAGGGAAACAAAATGCCTTAGCTGCCATCCATTATAAATGAAGTGATCCTTAAATTTATTTCCTTTCACAATTATATTTCTCCTCAAAGTTTTAAATAAATATATTTGAAATGATGACAAAAAGTATTTAAAACCATGATCTCTAAATGAGACAAACTCATCTTATTTTTTGCTAATTCAATGATAGTGAGTCTTCTTTTTTCCTTTTTTTTTTGCATCCCATAAATTCTCTTATCCTCACATTCATTATTTTGTGTTGAGACATTATAGGAAGGCAATGATGACAATATGGTGAAAAAATAAAAATAAAAATAAAAATAAACGAAACCTTCTTATAATTAGTTCTAAAAATATAATTATAACAACATATACTCTAGGTGTTCCCACGAGGAAAGATAAAGTATATGTCAAACTTATTATTTCTATATTGTGAAAACAGAAAGATTAATATAAATTCACTATAGATCATAATCATGTTAATCCTAAAAATCACTAATTTATGTGGGGACCCCTTAAAATGTCAAATGTTACCAATTCAGCACGTAAACTTTGATTATTTTTTTTCAGTTGGGTCCATCCCATGGAGTAAATGCTTCTTTGTTAAATTTTCATTATTATTTTGAAGTAGACACTTAGGTATTGAAGTGTCACATTTCAAAGTAAATCTCATTTCTTTTTCTTATTTATGGAAGTTTCTTCTTATATCTATAAAAATCGGAAATAACTTATCAGCATCTAGTGTTTATATTAGATTAATTCAATTTTTATTATTATGTGATTTAATAAAATAAAATATATGTTAATTAATTAAAATTAAATAAAATGAATTATAAATTTAAACACAAGACATATATATATTAAATTAATATAAATACCCCGATGCGAGTAAGTTTTAAAAAAATTCCTAATAAATAAAACATGAAGTTAGCTGGCCTCCAACTGCACAAGAGGTCTCAACATCTCTTAATTTTTCATTCTTCTCTTTTTAATTTCTCATCTGTTATTTGATATTCATATTAAGGTATCAAAGATTCAGATGTAAGTCCTGCACAACTCATTTAAAAGGGATGTATCGATTAATAAAAATTATGATGAAATAGTAAATATTTCTTCATTTTTAATCAAATATCTTATATTCAAATCTCTTTAAATATAAAATCGTCTTTATCAGAGAAACGTTTTATCTATCCCACCTCCATATAAACTTGTGATAATTTCATTTTCATGAATTAATGACAAGTTGGCTTTTGGCAATTCAATATTTCTATTCTATTCTTATCTAAAAAATGTGACAATCAATGATAAGTTGGCACTCGTGCAACTCTCTATCACTAGTTCTTTTTTCGTTTGCTTTCATTTTTTGTTTTTTGTTGAGAGACATTGACACTTTTAATATTTACATTTTAAAATAATATAGTAATAATATTTTAATAGTGGAAATAATTTGTTCTATTAAATTATTTCGAAACAAATTACTTAAATGTCTAAAGTGGACGTCAATATGGTGATTAGGTAATTGTTCAATCATTTAAATTATGTTGATAATGTAAAATAATTTACACTCTCAAGATGTAATTAAGTTTTAAAAAAAAATCATACTCTTGAAAGTTATATATATATATATACATTTTGCAATTTTACCTCGTATATAATATGAATTTTTGTATGATTTCTTTGTTTTTCATGTAGGTTTCCCTCACTCTCTCTTTTAGATTTTTTTTTAAAAAGCTTGGATTATACAATTGAGTATTTTACTATGGTATTTTAATATTTAAAATTCAGTGATTTAATTAATTAAAATTTGTATCATATCTAGTTCATATATAGAGAGAGTGAAAGCACTCTTATGAAGGATTTCATATTTCTATAGCTCAAATCGAAATCTATAATTAAAAGCAATCTATAATTAAAAGCAGACAGAAAAATATATATGATCAATATAAAACCATCTTCAAGTTATTTAAATAATGGCATTTGTGATTTATAGTTGTCTTGGAAAAGATAATTAAAAGGGCCTACAAAAAAGGAACAAAAGTACTTTGGTTTTATTTTAGATAAGAAATTAAAATGGAGTTAGGTGAAATGAATGTGTAGATAGAACCCTACCATATGGCAAATATTTTTTCATTTCTTTTAAAATTTTGATTTCATTGCACTTTCGGTGGGAATCTTATACTTGATTCGTATATATTTATTTTTATAAGTATTAGTTTATATTTACTTTTACTTAATAAAAGCGATTTGAGATTAATATATGAAAAAGATAATATGTTAATTAACGAAAACTACAATAATAATGTATTCATTGAAATTTTGCTATGTGAGGTCTGGAGTAGATATTAGTGTATACTAGCTTTATCACTATTTTGTGTCGGAAGGAAAATTATTTTTGAAAAATTCCTATTTAAGAGTACTCAAGTGCAGTGGGAAATCAGAATTTTCGATAAGGAGGTTCAAATTTGAAGAAATAGACAAATAAACTAGTCGAAGGGAGTTCGACATCTAATATATTTTTAAAAATAATAATTCAATAATGCATAAATGATGTAATTTTCCGTCAAAGAAAGTTCGGATAAACCCCTTAACTGTAACGTGATTCTGCAACTGCTCGAGTGTATCAAACTCAAATTGAAAAATAAGAAACAATGAAGAAAGCATAGTATAAGAAAATCAATGCAAAGTCTACGAGAAAGGAATACTAACAAACATCAAATAGTTAGATAATCGAAAACAAAATAAACCACATATGACAAGAATTACAAGACCGCGACTAGTACTACAACTGGTGTCCCTTACACTAATACGTGACCTTCACTCATTTCTATTCAGAGTTATATTTTCGATAAATATTGAATTATGTCTTATCATGTCTAATCACTTCTTTTTAATACTTCTTCGATTTACTTATTTTCTGTTCCATTAATATTTTTTAAAAGAATATTTAAAAAAATAGACAAATAAATTGAATCAACAGAAATAACAAAAAGAAAATTGATCATTATAATAAATATAATTATGTTCGAGGATTGTTATAGAACTATTTTCATGTGAATTGAATAAAAAGAATTTTAACCGAATGCTTCAAATACATTATGCCAAGTGTAGTGATGATACGTAAAACAAAATGCCACGTCATTTGTATTTCACAAGTGATGTGCCACATGTCAGTCTCCAAATATTTAGGAAACTTTGCAAAAAAATAATATATAAGTAGAAAAAACAAGTTTTTAGGAATAACATTTTACATTCTTTACGTTTTAATTTGTTTGTCTCATTTTTATAAAATTTATTTTAAATTTTTTTCTTTTATAATAACTTTTTAATTTTTAACTTTTCATATGACATGTTTAAGACGACTAAATTAAAAAATATTTAATATATTTGACATATTTTTATTTAAAATTATAAAATTAAAAAAGTTAAAACTTTTTTTAAACGTGTTAGGTCAAAATAGAAATGAAACAAAACGAATATTAATAATGTTAACCTTCTTTCTCATAATATTTATTTAAATTATATATAGATGCTTTAAAAATATTTTTCTGTAGTTATATATTTAAAAAAAATAAAAAGTTTATCATTTTTCCTAAGAAAATAATTTAATATTTTTTTCATATCTAACGAACCATTAAAGGTTAGCTTTGCGTTTGTAATAATATTAGCATCTTATAATAATAATAAAAAATACTCATAAGAACGAAAAGTGGGAAGAATATTACTAGCATTATTTTTTATTTTATGAGTACAAAAGTCAACATTTACATTTATTTTCTTTTGGTAAACTTTATTCTTTACTTTGTGTGCTAAATTATGGCTTGAACAAATTGACTTTTTCACTTTTTTGGACCATCAATTATGTAGTCGAAGCTTGATTTACAAATGTCTATATTCAATTTTTATTTATTCAATAATAAATAATAATAATAGGACTATTGTATAATATTAATAAATTATTACATCATAAAAACATATTCTTAATTTTTCTGATGCTATTTAACTGTAATGGAAATCGATAAATTTCATTATTTTTTTAAAATAATCATAGTTTAATTTAATTATACCCCATAGTAAACTGTTGCTATTTCACCTCTCTCCGAGTGAATCTCGCTCGCCACTCTCGTTCTCTCCCTCGCCTCTCTTTCTTTTTATACAAACGCAAATATATAAAATGTGTTTGTATTATCTTATACAATACAGATATTATCTTGCCCATTTTTCTTTTGTCTTTCTCTCTTTCTCGTTCTATACAAACAGATATTATACAATTGATCTTTTGTATATGTATATCGAAATAGAAACAGTTTATATACAATTACTTTCTTTTATATATGTATAGCAAAATATACATATTTATGTTTGCTATAAAGCGCAATTACATAATTATAGTTTTAATATACAAATATGATTTTTGTGTTTGTTATATGTGAAAGTTACTCTTAAAAAAAATCCAAAACATGATTTTCGCTTACTTCTTCCATTTTAATTTATTTATCTGCTCTTTACTTAGCACAAAACTTAAAAAAAAAATTGAAATTTACGACCTGATATATTAAAATTAAAAAGTTATTAAAATAAGAAAAAAATATTTCTCATCATTTCTCTCCAATCAAACAAACCACATAAAAGGAAATTTATTCTTTTTTTGGTTTCTTTTGTCTCGTGTATATATGTGTACCGTGTGTATATTATATCCATTTACTTATTTTTTTCCTTCTTTTTTCACTAGCCACTTAATTTGGAAAATAAAATAAAATAATAATAACTCCTTTTATATATATATATATATATTTTGTCGTTTCTCTTTTCCAAATTCCAACTGATTTATTTGTCCATATTATATGAACAATGTACAGCTCATAAAAACACTTTTTTCCCTCTCTCTTTTGCTTATATTATACGACTCTACAAAAAAAAAAAAAAAAAAATACCCACAAAACTTTATAATAAGTTTCAACTTCCCTTTTTTAAAAAATTACAAAAAATGGTGAATTTTCTTCTGGAATTTTTTATATTTTGCTATGCTGTTGTATTAGTTTCTGGATTTTCTGAAAAGCTCGAAACGTTGCCGTTTAATGAAGGATATTCACAACTTTTTGGTCATGATAATCTTATGGTCATTGAAGATGGAAAATCAGTTCATATTTCTCTAGATGAAAGAACAGGTTCATATTTTATTTTATTTTTTCACTTATTTGACACTATATACGTTCGAGACAGAGTCAGAATTTGAAGTTTATGAGTATAAAAATAATTGAATTGTTCAACGTTCTAGACAGATGTTTGAATTTTTTTCTATATTTGTCTTTTATTTATTGAAATTTTATATTTTCGAGGTGATAAATTACATTATTTAGAAAATATTATATTTATAATTTAACGAAATATAATAGTGAAAATTATGGTTTAAATGATGTTTTTGAACGTTTTTCTTAAAATATGTGTATTGTTTCACAAATTCAGCTAATATGGAATAAAGCTTTTAATATTGAGAATATATTGATGTATATTTAAGATCACGTGTTTCAAAATTGTTTTAGTTTTATATGATTGTTACAATATATTTAAGATTATAAATTTTAAAATATTATGTCAAATAAATCAAAACAGATATACTAATTTCTCTATTTAAAGGGAATTTATTTATTTGGAAATTAATGGATTAATTTTCAGGAGCTGGATTTGTATCACAAGACTTGTACCTTCATGGCTTGTTCAGTGCTTCTATTAAATTACCAGAAGATTACACTGCTGGAGTGGTTGTTGCATTTTATGTAAGTTGAAAACAAGTAATTTATTTATGTATATTTTCGATCAAATATGTTTAACTGATCACCCTTCGATCAATCTATAACGATAGATTATAAGTTTTGATAAAGGATGAGGGTTATAGTAAGTTCACAACCAAATAACTATGTCGTTCAGATCTTAGGCCTACTTATTTATTATACTGAATATGTTATTGTTGTTAATTTTTTTTTGTTACTATTGACAGATGTCAAATGGAGACATGTTTGAGAAGAATCATGATGAAATTGACTTTGAGTTTTTGGGAAATATTAGAGCAAAAAATTGGAGAATTCAAACTAATATTTATGGAAATGGTAGCACAAATGTTGGTAGAGAAGAAAGATATGGACTTTGGTTTGATCCAACTGAAGATTTTCATACATATACAATTTTTTGGACTGACAGCCACATCATGTAAGTACCTAATTCAACCTCCCCTTTCAAAAGAAAACGGTGTCGGGCCAGCTTGCACACACCGTCAATCTGTCATTAATCATGAAATACATGTTACCACCGTCAATCTGTCATTAATCATGAAATACATGTTACCTCTCACCAGTATAAGTATTTCGGATAAGTTTGCTTAAAAATTAAGTGGATGAGGGAAAATTTACCTAACATCTTTATTATCTATATTGAGATTGAAATCGTAGTCTCTTATAACCTTTTTCTAATTCATCGACTACTAGATCAGACCGTTTCTTGGTTTTCTTGATTTTGGTTAAGTGCTTTGCAGGAAATGGTTTGTCCTGTTTTTTTGGGCTTGTTTTATGATGAAAAATATAGTAATTTCCTAATAGATGTGTCTTGTTCTTTATTCAGTGTTAGTGATAGATGTAGTTTCGTAGCTACACGTTCAACTGAATTCAGTATTTTCAACACAATATACATGTGGAAAAATAAATTTTATAATCTGAACTCGTAATTTCAAAAGTACATAACTTCTCGATTCGCCTCTAAGCAAATGTCATCCGTTGTTCAAGAGGTACTAAAGATAGTTTTTTTTTCTTTTTTGTATGATCAACTTAATCTCTAACCTTATACATCTTATTAAAATGACATAACACCCTCTTAATATGTACGCATAGGTCAAGTCAGTGTACACTCTACCTTCTCCAGACCCTATTTTGTAAGACTACGCTCGATATGTTGCTGTTGTTATTCGACAATTGATTATATTTTGTTTGTTTTTGTGCATTTTTTTGCAGCTTTTATGTAGATAATGTACCTATAAGAGAGATCAAGAGAACACAAGCAATGGGTGGGGACTTTCCTTCTAAGCCAATGTCTTTATATGCTACAATATGGGATGGTTCTAGTTGGGCTACCAATGGGGGTAAATACAAAGTCAATTACAAATATGCCCCTTACGTCGCAAAGTTCTCCGATTTCGTCCTCCACGGATGTGCTGTTGATCCAATTGAATTGTCTCCCAAGTGTGATATTATCCAGGATTCTGCATCCATCCCAACTAGAATATCCCCTGACCAAAGGCGAAAAATGGAGAGGTTTCGAAAGAAGCACTTGCAATATTCATACTGCTATGACCGGACACGATACAATGTTCCTCAATCTGAATGTGTAATTGATCCTAAGGAAGCTAATCGCCTCCGAGGATTTGACCCCATGACCTTTGGTGGTGTCCCCCGTCATCAGAACAAACGACACCACCAAAGGCAATCGAGGAGGGAAGAGACGTCCGCGAAATAAAAAGGAAGGATATTGTAGTTTCTTGTTGATATTTTGTGTCTAGTTTGATTGAAGATATGGTGATTTTTCACAATGAATAGAGAATACAAAAGAGAAAAGAGAGGTAAATGGGATATTTAGTATTTACTATTTAGTGTACTACATTATATATTTTTCATGAATCATAATGGGGTATGTATGTATATATATTTCTAGCTTGTTTTGTTGATGTTTAGTACTATTTGGGATTCTATTATTTATTCAATTTGGTGATAATTTTTTTTGTGAACTTTGGTTAATTACATAGTGTTAGATGTTATATATTTACAACATTGTTGCATTTGCAGAGGAGGCAGGGTTTTTAAATTTCCAAATGAGTAAAATGTTAGTAATATTTCTGTTGTCTAAGTTGCTTCCTACTGACTAAAAATGTCGTCGCAATCTGTGTCGAATCTTTTAAAACTATATTATTTTTAGTGACTGAAAAAAGATAAAATAGAAAAAATAATGTCATTTATATATTATATTTGTGAAATGACAAATATTAAGAATTATTTATTTTGTAAAAGAGTTTACATATAAATAAGAACATGGGAAGTATAAACAAAAGGAATATGAAGGTAAAAAAAGGCAAATATCTATAGTGAACATTATTTAAACACAATTTTTTTTTCTTTTAGATATTCTTATTTAACAAAAGAAGCTAAAAATGTGTTTTTAACTTTTCAATTAAGAAAATAGGACAAGTGGGTCTTTTCTGTTTTTTACATTTTTAATATTAATAAAAAAATTAAACTAATTGTGCCTCCATTTAAAAAAGAATTAATTTGTTTAAAGAAAAATGAGCTCTTTCTTTTTTAGTAATAATTTTTCACGTGATCAATTTAAAGCCACAAAATTAAATAATAATTTTATACATTTAATATAATTTTAATTTTATACTCAAACAATTATTAAAGTTATACAAAGTCCTATCTAATTAACAAACTATTTTGTTCCTTTTAATAAACATTACATATGAACTGAAGAAACTTTTATCTCCACTGAGAATAGATTTAGGAGATTTCCAGGAAAATGGTGTTCAATTTCTTGGCTGCTAGGGAGTTGTTGCTTTCAAAATTCCAAACTGGGTTTTCCAGGTAAACAAGTTTTTGACAAGAATTTCTTGAATTATTTTTAAGGGAAATATGGTTAGTCATAAGGGTAAAGAAAAAATTGTTTTTGATGAACAAAATGAGGAAAACAACATATTGGTAGATAGGAATTTTCTTCAGTTGAATGAGTATAAAGGGAATTCCTCTAAAAGGGTAGCTGAAAATGAGGAGATTCAGGTAGAAATTAGAGAAAAGATATCAAAAGATTCCATCTTTGATCTTTCCTCTAAAAGGGTAGCTGAGAATGAGGAGATTCAGGTAGAAATTAGAGAAAAGAAGCTAAAAAAAATGGAATCTTTGATCCTTCTTTAGCTTGCCCTAGCACTAGTAGGAGTTTACAATCAGTGGATACATCAAATAACAACACAAGGATTGGGTATTTCAGGAATGGATCCTTGTCGTCGTGTTATTCCCATCCGTTTTCCCATAACCTTAGCTACTCACTTACCCTGAGTTCAAAAGAGGATAGTGAGTATTCCGGGGAGGGAGTTAATTGGTCAGGTTTTAGCAAGTTTAGACCAGTTGAAGCAGGAGATTGTACATTACCAGCTCATGATCCTGGTGGAAGTAGTTTAGCTTTAAGTTGTAGACTGCAGGTCAATAAGGATAATGATGTTGATAGGATCAGTAGCTCGGATAGCAATTCGTATTTCTCATTCGAGTTTCCTGCAAGACCAACAGGGGATTCGAGAGTTAGAGGAAGTATGGAAGTAGGAAGAGCACTCCAATTTTCTCGGCCTGAGACAATCCTTGGGGAGATAGTTTCACAGTCTGTTCCTCTTATGGCTCAGATTGTGGAGGAGCTTCCTGATGAAACAGTTGAATCAACAAAGGATTACTTGAGAAGCCTAATTGCAATTCCTGAGAAGAAAGACCTTTTGGTTAGCCTTCAGAATATGCTTCATCGGAGATCTGATCTTACTGTTGAGACTCTCTTAGAGTGTAATACGACTCAACTACAAATTTTTGTTGCCATAAGAATGGGTCATAGAAGTTTCTTATCTTTGGAAAACCACCTTCAAGTTACTGAATTGATTGAGATTTTTTCACTTGAAAGGTGTCGGAACATATGCTGCAAAAGTGTGTTACCTGCTGATGATTGTAAATGCAAAATTTGTTCAAAAAACAACGGATTCTGCTCTGTATGCATGTGTCTAGTATGTTCTAACTTTGATTATGCCACTAATACTTGTCGTTGGGTAGGCTGTGACCGATGTTCACACTGGTGTCATGCTGTTTGCGCTGTTCAGAGAAATCTTATAAAGCCAGGTCCAAGTATCAATGGGCCATCTGGAACAACTGAGATGCAATTTCACTGTCTTGGTTGTGGTCATTCTAGTGAAATGTTTGGATTTGTTAGAGACACGTACATGCATTGTTCAAAGGACTGGGGTGAGGAAACTCTAATAGAAGATTGATTATGTTCGAAAAATTTTCAATGGGAGTGAAGATTTTAAAGGCAAGGAGTTGCATGCTATAACTTACGGGTTGCGTGACAAGCTTGAGAAAAAGATGATCTCTCCTTCAGACGCCTGTGATTTCATCTTTCATTTTTTTAAATGTGAGTATCAAACCAAACCTTATCTTTTGCAATTTCTGTTGAATTTGGATTTCTGTGAATGGGGATCGGAAGAGTTTAAAATGGAGGGAAATGAAACGTTAGATAACGGAACATATCTCTACATTAAAGCTTAACTATCACTCTGTCTCTCTCTATGTATTTGTGTTAGTTTTTCCTTTTATATGGTTGTGCATTGCTTCTCTAGTCTTTATGAATTACAACGATTGATCATATATGTAAATAAGCTCAATTTAGTAATGACATTTTTGAGATTTTCAGCGAATAAAATGCACGGATTTTCTTTTAGAAGGCAGATGATAAGTTCCATGTGTTGTATGAAGAGTTAGCTTTTGAATATACAGATTGGTGATTAACAAGCTATAACATTATTGCTCCAACAACAGACCCGTGAAATCCCATGAAGTGGTGTCTGGAGGGGGGGGGGGGGGTAAAGCGTATGCAGACCTTACGATTACCTCATGGAGGTAGAGAGAGAGGCTGTTTTCGAAAGACTCTCGGCTCAAGTGCATCAAATCCAATGTAACATTATCGCTCCTAGTGTATAAAACAGTAACATCACTGTACTGCCAGAGTGCTACTTATAACTTCAAAAATAATTTCATTAAAAGGCTTCGAGTCATTTACCTGACAGTTTTAAATTTGAGTTAGACAAAACCACTTGTAGTATATGTTAAAGCTACATAGCTATGTTATTTTCTAATTTGTAGTGTGTTGCATTTCAGTTTACGGCTTTTCCCAGTGTTATACTATTTGACATTTACCAATTACTATATGAGTCATCCGAAATGAGCCATTGATTGCTAACCTTCATGTCTCTGTGGCACATTTCCACTAATTCTGATTTTCTGTTATTAACAGACACGGATGGTTTGTCGCAATTTCTTTCATCCAGTTTTCCTGCATCCATCCCTCTTGCTGATAAATTTCCTTCAACATAATGAGCTCTTCAAATGGAAGAAAAGGTATGATTACCGCTGATCATCATCAAAACGATGCCAAGGAACCCTCTTAAGTCTGATAAAATGATCGAGGATGAATAATCAACCATAAAAGAAAGATGAACTCTTCAAGGGAGAGAAACATATGATAGTTTGTAAAGCATTGCGAGGATCCCTCTTAAGTCTAATTTTCTAATTAATTTAACTGTTATTTTTGTGAGCCCCAATTCTTAACTCTTTTGAGTTTTTTTTTTTCTTCAAAAGCTAGCATTGTTGTTGTATTAGTATTTCTCATGTAGATTCTTGTCCTTTGATTTCTTTTACTATATACAATCTCTTGTACTTCGACTATTGCACTATCTTCTTGTAGTTACTATTCCTTCTTTCAGAATGCTTTGTCATGCTTCCTTTAATATCTGATTTGATATGTTTTTCCTTGAGCCCGGGGCATATCGAAAACAACCTCTACCTCTCAAGGTAAGGGCTGAGGTTTGCATATACTCTAACCTCCCCAGACCTCATTTGTGGGATTACACCGGATATGTTGTTGTGGTTGTGTTAATTCTAGCTACTTTTTCCCTCATTGAAGACATTAAGATTTGAATTCGATGCTTTTGTTCATGTTCATCGTCAATGACTTCTAAAAGGGGAAATAACCTGCTGTTTTTCATCCCTTATTGACTATCAAAGTCCCAACCTGCATTCTGTCTGAACTGTTACACTGGCCCCTACCGAGATGTTTTGGAAGGGCAACGTAAAGCAAGGTGATTACTTTCCGCCAGGCACTTGCAATGTCATCATCCAGTTTTTTTCACTGTGAGTATCAAACTAAACCTTATCCTTTGTAATTTCAACTGTTAGATTTGGTCTTTTTTGTCCTTGCAGATAACGGGAGCACATCTCTGCGGTAAATCTGAACTCTCTCTGCATGTGCTGGTTTCTTTCTTTCATCTTATTCCTTTTATATGTGTCCACTCTGCGCGCTACACAGTTCTTAGTTGTTGATTTTCGGAAATTGTGATGGAAATAATAGACAGAGAAGCTCTTCAAACTAATCATTTTATTAGTAGACATATCATTCTCTAGTACAGACAATAGGTCATTAAAATAGACCATATCTGCTAGTACAGAATAGTATAAGTGAGATAGAAACCAGCCTAGTAAGTAAACTTTACATAAAACTATAACTAACATTTGTGAACTCCTCGATCGATGATCAATCGATCATCAGATACTGCAGGAATAGTCAACAGGCTCTCCAATTGCCAGTGGCATTCCATCTTGCAAGCAATCAATGGGAGGTATCGTTAACGTCTGCTGAATTCCATAAGCGTTCCAGCAGAAAGGATCTTCCATGAGCTCGCCTTCATGTGGTAAGAGTTCAACTTCAGACATTGTAATATTAGTGCAGGCTATAGTGTCACTACACGCAAAGTGTATGGGGGCGCTCCTCACGTCATAGGTGCCCTTGATGTTTCGGTACGAGATGTCGCCCACGCTTACAGCCGACGTCTCGTTCCGACAGCCTTTTGAGAGGCAATAGTATTGGTCTATGATGATGCAGTTCCGTACATTTTCCATCTGAATTGTGTCAAATGATAGCCCTGTTACTGATCCTGAACCTCCTTGCCATGTCTTGATCCGAACTCCGTTGTCCGAATCGTGAATAATGGCGTTACGGACCGTTATGTTCGACACACATGCCTGGCTATTGTGCACCCCTAGGCTCCCAATACTGCACGCACAACAACATACTCAGTGTAATTTCACAAGTGCGGTATGAGGAGGGTGGTGTGTACGCAACCTTATCCCTACCTTGTGAAGGTAGCAAAGTTGTTTTTAACTAACGAAAATTTATCGAATTTCAAAGTGGCTACCGAACACCAGATAGGTTTGGCATGATTAATTAAGAAGATTATAAAAGAAAAAGATAGATCTTGTCCTTATTACACTAATTAGGAAAATAAAGATTCAGCTTTTTGTATGTTTTATTTATTTATTTATACTTTATATTATAAATTTATTTATAAAATTTGAGTACTTCGAAAAAAAATAGAAACATAAAGTACCTGATCCCGTGACTAGGCCCACATGTGACTGCTTCAATCTCAACATTTGAACAACCAGGCCCTATTGATATGCAATCATCCCCTGACACAATCACACAATACATTATTATTATTATTCGTTTCGTCTACTGTTTTAACTCAACACAAAATTTAAGAAAAAACGAATTATATTATTAACGTTAAAGGTTCATTTTGTACCATTAGCTATGACGGAGTTGTAAATTCCTACAGATTTGGTGTCCTCGATATGAATTCCATCGGTGTTTGGGCTAAGCTTAGGCGAAGAAATTGATAATTGGTCTATCAATACTCCTTCGCATCCATCGAATTTCATGTGGAACATAGGACTATTTTGTATTCTTAAACCTCGCACCGTCAAATTTGAGCTCATGAAAAATCTTATCATCTGTCAAAAATATAAAGGTCACTACATGATAATTATATTAATTGAATTTTATCGAACTCGTAGAAATGAAGTGTGAAGGTAACTTACAGAAGGACTGTCACATGGTCCAGGTAAAGTTGAGCCATTAGGTCCCTGAAATTTGACAAAAGAAATTGTACTGATTACTATACATATATTCACGAGAATTCTCTGACTTTATGCTTATTGATATAAGTATATTTGTCCGAGTTTAAGTTTTGTACACTGATCATAGTATAAAAAAAATATTACATAAATAATTGTAAGTAACACTAAGAAAATTGTACTTGCATAAACACTAGTATTTAATAACTTTGATAATTAATCTCTAATAAATAACATTTTATTTTGTAAGTTAAAAAGATAATTGTACGTAACACTATTTAATAACTTGATTCTTAATCTCTAATAAATGATATTTTCACTGTCTCAATTAATGCGGTATATCTTATCTGATAAAAAAAATAAGTTACGACTTAAAACAAGTCATAAATATTTCTGTTACGATAAATAAATAATTTAATAACCAGTTATTTCTAAATCTTGAAAATTGAATTAGACCAAAAATGAAACTAAATATCAAATAAATCCTATTTCTAAACAAATAATCCAATTAGAAAATAGAGACAGAGACAGCTAGAAGGACACTCACGGGACTCTTTAAAACAACAACATCAACAAAATACTCAACGTAATTTCATAGACGGAATTTAAGCACGATAAAGTACGTATATGCTAATCTTATTCTTATCTTAAAGGAATATAACAATTGTTTCCATTACACCCTCGTTTCAACAAAACGATATAAAAGACAAAGCAGAAACAACAACAAGATAATAAGATAACCGAATATCTAAAAAACAAAACAAGTGACTTACCCTATGAGGTTTGCAAGGGAGTTCCCACCATTTTTCACCATTACCTTCAATAGTACCAGTACCACTAAAAGTCATATTATCAAGTTTATAAAACACAATCCATTGCCTTTTACTATCTTTTTCAGGCCAACAATCTGGTCCTTCTGGTGTCATTAACACCCCATTTACCTATTTCACCCCAAAAATAAAATAAAAAATTAACCAAACGCAATTCAAACCATAATATTTATCATATAGATTGAAACAGAAGAAATATATGTACGTACACGAAATTCGAGTCCAGGCTTGCAAGGACCATAGAAAATAGTAGAAGTGATCATAAAAATACGGTCCGCGGGAGCCAATAGCACCGCGGACTCAACTTGACACGCGGCTTTCCAAGCCGCGACAAATGCTTCGGTGTCATCCGTGGAGCCGTCACCGATGGCTCCATATTCCATGACATCGAAAATGCAGTCCTCTTCCGGGTTCAAAGCGGGGCCCCCTCCGTAACTCGGGTCGGACGGTACTACATTATTATTAGGAGAAGAAACTGGTGATGGTGATGGTGATGGTTCGTTTACGCTACCTTCGATAGGACTAAGAGCATTATTATTATGACTAATAACTTTTTTGCTCTTTGTTTTCTTGGAAATATGATGTCTTGCATCAACATTGATAGAAATAATAATAATAATAAGACATAGTAAAAGAAATATTCTCTCCATTGAAGGAAAAAAAACTAAAATTTTACAAAAAAAACTTTAATGTTGTTGTACTACTTTGTGTGAGTTTTTGTTTTTTTATGTGGCAAGAAACATATGAAGATGAGGTTGTAAATTTATACTGAAAAAAGTATAGGGACACGTGGCGAGTTTCTGTTGATTAATACATTGTTGTCTACAAGAATATTAACTGTTGAGAAAAATTTAATTTTAAAATAATGTGAGACAATGCCAGGTCATACATGTGAGAGGCTCTTTTACTGTTTAACATTTGAACTTGTGGGTCCCACTTACACCACTATTATTTTGCCACGTACCACTTTTCTATTCTTAGGTTGTAACTCGTGAATAAATGGAATAATAAATAACAATTCTATCTCCGATATTTCCGAGATTCAATAAAAGGAAAAAATAAGTAGTGTTCTAGTCCTTTCTAGGTGCATTGTTGTTTTGTTGTTGAATGGGTGACTTCTTTGTTTTATTGTTCTGTTCTTGATTCGGTGATTTCATTTTTTGTTAATATATCTCTCAAATATTGCTATATGCTATTGTTTTGTTCTTAAATCGGTGATTTCATATTTTGATTGATATATTGCTCCGTTTTCTTTTATAAAGATAATGTGTTTTACAAGAAAAAAATCTGGTGAAATAAGAGTTTTTGTCAAATACTATTATTCATTAATCGGTTCATAAATTTTATGAGATAAATATATTTTTCAAAAGAATCTAAAACGTACAAACTAAATGTAATGAAACTTATGAATTCACGCTTATTAAAATATTTTTTTTATTAAATGTATTATTTCAAAATTAGTTGAAATATTTATTCTATCATATATAAAATAATTTTGAAGATAAATGTATCTTTCAAAAAATCAAAAACATATAACTAATTGTAATGAAGCTTATGAGAATACCTATATTCAATCTAAAACATTTTTTCTTCATTTTTCGTTGCCATGATTTTCTTTTTTAGAATTAAACAATAAAAACTTTATCAGTATTTTATGATGTATACTTTTTCATCATATATGCAAAAGATTGCAATTTATAGTACTTTTCATATATTTTTTGTACTAAACTTCTTATCTAAATATCAAATTAATGTAATCTAATTTAACTTTAAAAATTAGTTAAATTGACTTTCGAAGAACGCAATATGATAACTAAAAATGAACAGAGAGAGTATTAAAATTTGTCCTATACAACAATTTTTTTTAAAAAAATCTTTTATTTTTAAATTTATGTCTAACTTGACACTATCACATAAATTGAGTTCGAGAAAATACTCATTTAAAACGATTTAATCATATTACTTTTTGCAATAAAATCGATATCGTTGATTCTTCATCATTATTTGGAAAAGAACAAAAATCAAGAAGCAAAAAGATTTCGTTTAAAATTGCCAAAAAAATGAAAAAAATAATTGATTCTAACACATTAACCAGATTTCATACCCACAGATTAATTCAAAGAATATCTTTGTTTGCTATATCTTCGTGTTATCAAGCCATGAAAATGAAAGAAAAAAAATCTAGGCGAAATCATAATTTAAAATTTATAAATTCAAAATTCTTAGTCTTTTAAAATTACGAATGAATAGCTTTTCACATGTTCAATCAAGAGTAGATCTAGAAGAAAAAAAAGCAATAACGAAACCATAATTTTTATTAAGCATATTGAATAATTAGTATATACATACGAAAAGAGTGTTCACGCAATCAAACCTCCTCGGCAAAAGATTAAATTGTATACCTAATTTTATACAGATATTTAGTGTATATATATAAATTTCGAATTTCTTGAACACAGAATCACAAATTTGTCATAGTATTGAATTTGGAAATTCACCTTGAGATTCTAAATTCATATTTCATATATATTTTCTTAACTCTCTAAGTGAAAATTTTGAATACGTCACTATAATCTAAACAGATAATATGAATCAAAACTATTAAATTCGACCGAACTCGTGATTGGTCTGTCCCTCATCTTAATTAAAAAGTGAACATGATTTGGATGTAAAGAAAAGTGGAAAAAATAGGTCTCGTGACACTATATTGTTGTGTAGTGTCTTGTGGCCATGGAAGTAGGAAGCATATATTAGGTGGACGACAAAATAAATAACCAATTCACGGGTGCATAAAATAAATATAATCTAACATTTATTTGTGTTTTTGTGTCACACAACCGACACACTTATATTATTTCATTAATATTTTCAAAATAATATTTTACGATACAAGAGAGATCACTAAGAAATCGTATAATGAATGTATACATATATAACTTGGTTTACGAGTTCATGATTGATATATCGATCACACAGAGAATAACGTAATTTCAATCTAGATAAACTCTTAACTTATCAAGTAGAACGAGTTTGTAGTTGATTTTGTATTTTCAAATTAATGAAAGAAATATGATTATATGTTATAAGTTAATGAATTGTCCAATTATTGGATGCAATGATTTGAAATTACTATGACGTTTTAATTTTGACCTAAGTCGTGATTTTTTCCTCTCCTTTTAGAGATAAAACATATTCTATTATAACTATACTTTAAAACTTGAAATAAAAACTCGATATATCTCTATATGATCCTTGTCGCTATGTATTGGCTTGTAGCCTACTATCAAGATAGCTAGTGTTTTTCGATTATTAATGAGTTGTTCTTAAAGTATTTTTTCTCAAAAATAAATTATTAGTTTCAATTTAGGGTCACAATCGAATCATGATATTCTTGTTATGATTCTAATTAAATCAGATAAATTAATTTCATAATTTGTATTGTTATATGACTTTAAAACACAGATCTAAATTTCTTTTTTCAAGTACATTCAAATAATAGGACACAAACAATTACATGCCAAAAGTAAATTGAATTTAATATTAACATATAGTCAAATAAATAGAGTATTATATATCATAAATTTACAGAGTTATTTACAACCATCCAATAATTAGTTCATCAAAACCCTAAGAATAGAAATATTAGCCTACAAAGTACAAACATCCTACACAACAAAATCAGTCTTTAGAAGAAGAATACATTAAGAAAAAAACTCTTTTTAACTTTTGTCTATTTTACGATTTAACATTTTTATAATTTTGATTCTTCAATTCGATATTCGATGTTCGATGTTTTTGAATAATAACTTTTGAGCCCTTTAGCCATTCTTACTCCTTCCAAGCCCTATTGCTCCAGCCCAAATTTAAATGCCCAGCCCAATTGTCCAAACTTTTGTTTAAAAACTATCTTCTTTCTATGACTTGAGAAAGCATTATCGACTAGTATTGGAGAAAGGCTTACAGGAATCTCGTTGAATTAAGGAGAAGAATAAACTTAGTTGAAATAGATTTATAATATAATTTTAATTAATACGAAAGAATACATCAAATATATATATATATATATATACAAATTTTTATGTAATTTTGTCAACAACTAACATCAAGATTCATATTATATTTTTACACTCATACAGAATAATATAATAATTATTCTTTATATATATTTAAACACGAATTAGATAGAGATAAATTCACACCCATTACAACTAAATCAAGTCAATATTAGGTTGTTTGATACTCATATGTAATAGTTCATAAATCACATATAAAATATAGATCACATTAAGTAAGCTCAACGCAACAAACTTAATTGAGAAAATTTTGATAGAGGAATACATCATGGTTCTTTCCTATTGCATTTAAAATCTCTAGTTATGCTAATATTTCATGTGTATCTGTTTATGGATTTTATTAATCTATATTGCAAATTTTTTTCTTTTTTTGTATCAATATTTTTATGAACTTAGGAGCACTCGCCGTCATGGCCAAAGTGAATGAACAAACATCTCTATTACAATGTTTTTTGCATGATGACAGTCTATAGAAAGATGGTGAGCGGGATAACTTTGTCACGGACCTTTCTTTACAAAATATGTTTGGATGGACATTAAAAAGCAAAATAAAAAATAAAAAATAAAGAACATGTGCAACATTTTTTGCTTTTATCATAGGGAAAGGGTCAAAATATCCCTCAACTTTGATTTATTGTTTGACTTTATTATCGCCGTTAAAATAAAGTAAATTTTATCCCTCTCGAAGTTAATTTCACTAAAATTGTCCCTCATTAGACAGAATCCCCAAAATTAACCCAGTTACCCAATTTAAAAAAAAATAAACCCTATTTCCTATTTTAACCCATAACCCGACCCGTTTAAAATAACTCCATTAACCCATTCCCATTACCCTTTCAGTTTCTTTATACAATCTTATTTTATCTCTTTATCTTTCTTTTATATCATTTTCCTTTGTGTTCTTTTGTTTAAGAGAAAAGACATAAAGTGACATCTGAAGTTGTCCCGAATTTTTAAAAAGACATTTAAACTATGCAAGTGTTCTATTACCCCCTAAACTATTTCGAACTGATATTATTAAATCATTTTTGGATCAATTCTAGATTTTAAATGGCAAGTGTAATCACACACCAATCATTGTGTGACACGTGTTAATTCAATTTGAAATATTATTTTTTTTCATTTTAAGTTTTTCTTTATTTCTTTCTCTTACTTTTTGACTTATTTTAGTTTTATTATTTTTAGTTTTATTTCATTTCAATTTTTAATTCATCTTCCACCCCAACTTTCAAGCTCCCTCCATTTTCTTTCTTTATATCTTCGTCTTCACCTATCATCCTCACCTAACCGCACACCCATATCAAGTTGAGCCCCTTCATTTTCTTTCTCTTTTCTTCTTCTTATTTGGTCAAATTTCTTACTTTCCAAAATTATACTATTTTTTATGACTTTGTTGAGTTATTGATAACAAAGCTAATTATTTTCTAAAAAAGATCAAAATTTTGAAGGTATCATCATTTAATTTATCTCATTTCCATATAAATTCAAAACTAGAAATGATAATTTTGAAAGCATAAAAATTCTCCAAAAATTGAAAAAATTTAAATAGAATTTGGATAAAAAACTAAATATGTCTACTAATCATCTTGAAATCTAATGGGTTTATCACATTGTTTAAAATGTATTAAAACATCTAGATATAATTTTAAAATTGAAGAGAGTTAAACTAATAGTAAAATAAAAGAGAGATAGAGTTGTGGTAAAAAGTGACATTGAAAGTGATAAGTTAATGAAGATGACAATGAATTTTTAAAGAAGAAGGAAAAAAGAAAAAAAAATAAGGAGAAAAAGTTAAAAAAAAATAATAATATATATATATATATATTATATATATATTTTATAGTAAAATTTTTGTAAAAATAAAATTATATTCGTTTTTTTAGTTTGTTCACGTTCTTTAAGAGAGTGCATACACTCTCCATTCCAGGTGGACAAAAAATGATGTAATAATAACAGTTCAGGATTATTTAGGGGGTAATAGGACAGTTGCATAGTGTAGGCGTCTTTTTGAAAATTCGAGACAACTTCACGTGTCAATTTATGTCTTTTCTCTTTGTTTTATTTATAGTTGAAGATCTTTGTAAGCAAATTTTAATTTTTCACTATAAACAAATCCCCTCCTTTAAATCCATAAAAAATGATTGTGTGGACTTATTTTAACCTTTTTCTTCTTTGTTACTCTCTTTTTGCAGGTACTCTTGTTGATAAAAGGAGAAATCGGGAGAATTATTGGCAGATAATTTGGGCTTGAAATTGGGTAATAAGAATAGATTAATGGGGTAACTTGAGCTTGAAGTTAGGATAAATTTGGGAGAAAATGATATTGTCTAAAGAGAGAGAACGGGTAGTGGGAATGGGTTAATGGGGTTAATTGGTACCGGGTAATTTTAGATGGGTCGGGTTATTGGGTTAGAAATAGCAAATAGGATTTTTTTTTTAAAAATCGGGTAATTGGGTCAATTTTGGGGATTTTGTCTAATGAGGAGCAATTTTGATGAAATTATTAACCGGGGTGTGGGGGATAAATTAACTTCATTTTAACGGCGAGGGTAAAGTTAAATAATAAATCAAAGTTGAGGGGAATTTTTGATTCTTTAGAAGCATGTTTGAGATTAATTTTTTACCTATGTTTAGGAGAAAACTCTTTTAGCTTTTTAATAGAAGTACACCCAACTCTAAGTCCTTTTAATTTTTTTTAAAAATATTTGATATTCCAAAAGAAATAATTGTCTACTATTCGAAACGACTTAGGTTAAAATTTAGAGGAAAACTATGACCACGAGTTCTATTTAGTAATTTTATGGAAAATGGTTGAAATTGGCTCTATATTGTACGAAATAGATCATTTATATTTTTTTTTACATTTTGAGATTAAAAAAAAATACTCGTACCGTTATTTCAAGAAATCGCAAATACTTTCAAGAGTTCAACAACCTAAATATTCAGTGATATGACAAGTCATGTAGACTAATCCCTCCACCACCTAAGCGTTACCGACTAAAATTTTCATGAAATTATGAGGTCATTAATTTTAACTCAAATCCTGACAAGTCATGTAGACTAATCCATGTTTATCAATAATTATTTGTTGTGCATCAATGGAGGTTCTTCAAGTATATCTTGCGTAGAGACTAATAGAATGCAAGTTCAAGCAACTGAACATTTTAAAAGTGAAATTGGATAGGGTTGGAAGCAATGAATTAGCAAGAATGGGTTAGGGTTTGGGTTATAAATCGGGTTAGAACTAATGACCTCATAATTTAATGGAAATTCTAGTTGACAACGCTTAGGTGGAGGGATTAGTCCCATGTGACTTGTCACATCACTAAAAACTTGGATTGTTAACTTTTTAGGTTATTTATGATCTCTTGAGATAACAGTGGATGCATTTTTTATCCTAAAATATAACGGAGGATATAAATGATCTATTTCACATAATTACATTGCCAATTTTGACCCTTTTCCATTTTTTTTTTATCAAAGGTTCTCTCAAAAGGGATTCAACAGATAAGTTAAAGGAGCATGGAGGGAGTGTGAAACCTGACCTCCGGCATCACAAAACTAGGAGTGAGGACACATCCTTAAGAAAAAGGAGTAGGGTTGCTCCTCTTCACATAAGCTTACAAAAAAAATTCTATAATTCATATAACTAGAAGCAACCAATTTTTTTTTAGCCATGATCAAATATAAAGTTACCCTTCTTCACTCGAATTCTAATAATGAGCTTGCCAACTACATCATCCTTCAAGGCGGATGTAATCTTTGAAGGAAAACTTATAGCCTCGGTGAATAATGTAACTATTTTGCAATGTTCAGTCATATTTGCGAGCAAGTCAATTGTAGTGTTACCTTCTCGATAGTTGTGAATCAAAAAGAAATGAACAAGTGTACTCATGGATTGAATTTGTTTAATATCATCTTCGATCTCTAAAAGGAGTTGAACTTATCTTTAACCATATGAATGATTAAGAGTGAATCTGACTCAACAGTAACTCTGTAAAAATCATGATCTAAACACCATCTTAGGCCAGTCTTTAAAGCTAGAAACTCAACTAATTATTTAAGAAAAAAAACAAATAGACACTGAAAGTCATAATTATTTGTCCCTCAGAACCCCTCATAATTGATATCCTTACCGTCAGACTCTTTTCTGATAATTTATAAAACTTAAAGAAAATTAATCCTTTTTAAATACAAAACTTATGTTTTAATTCTAGAAATATTTTTACTTGTTAACACCCAATGTAAAAGTTAGAAACAAACATAGGTAAGGGATGCGAAAGTGTCCTTAAATGTCAAAGATATATACAATCAAAGGCAAACAAGGAAGACGGCAATGCTAGTAATAGCATATTCAGTGTAATCTCATTAATCGAAATTAGAAAGAGCAAAGTCTATGCATATTTGTATCTTAAAGGTTGAGAGACTATTTTTGATAGACTTTCAGCTCAAGAAAAAATAATTCATAGTAATACGATGGAAGAAACAACAAAAATAAAAAAATCATGACAAAATACTAAGGTCACGACAAAATACTATGAAGGCATGACAAATATTCAATTTAAACAATAAATACAATAAAATATTATCATAGTCAAAGTGCAAAAAATAACAGATACTAACATAAATTGAAGAATCCTAGCGGAGTAATGAGGATAAGGATAAGTGAAACAACACTTTAATATCTATTAGTCTTCAATCCTAATATGCTCCACAACCTTCTATCTGTGGGAACATTATCTGCATTATGTTATGTCTAATCACCTTTTTTTATTCAGCCAAAGACAAAGCTACAACCAAATAAGATGGTCAGGCGAACACTCGTCACCGAAAAATTATACGATGTATATATGCAGAATATTGTCTAATATGTGCATATATAATAAATTGAACATGCTTCTGTGCAATAGTGGCTCGTAGTCTAGCAGTAAGAGTGTGTATTTGTGTTTTTGAGGGGTTTTTTTGTGTGTGGTATGGTTCAATCCTTAGTACCTAATTTTTTCTTAACACAATCTATTTTTAAACAAAAATAGCCATTATCAACTCTGTTTTTTCTTTATGTTTCTAGTTTTAAATTTTTAGTTAACGTAATAATTAATACTTTATTGTTTTCTTTATATTTGTGAATTATTAGGTATAACACACTCTTAATAAATTATTTTTAAAGATAAAATTAAAGATTATCATCCACTATCATACTTGTATATTTCTAGACTATTCTTTTAGAAAATATAAAATAGTTAAGAATCCAATTAAAAGAAAAGGTAAATATAATGTGGAAAAGAAAGTTTCAATAATTATCTCGAACTTTAAAACATTGTAACTTTATTTTTAAATTAGGGTATATCCACTCATGAGCAAAAAAAAAAAAAATTTGTGCATCCACTCCGCAAAAAAAATTATAGACTCTTTTAAAGTTTGAACACCCTTGACGAAATTTTTGACTCTATCACTGTATTTAACCTAGCTCAACCAACTCTCACACATCCATCTTTTCTGCACATACACAAGTCATATTAATCTCGATTCATGCATTTTATCCATCATCAAAGTCACTTTCACCTTATTTTAGATATTTTTATCCCAAATATTTTTTTCTAGAAAAATAAGTTTCTAATTATTTTACTATCATATACAATATTTCTCTTTTTCATTATACCCTTACTTTAATTCTTATGTCTCTTATATGTAGTATTAATCTTGTCTTTGAACAATTTCAATAAGTATTGCATGAATTTAATAATTTGGTATATTACCAAGGCATGGTTGGTGATTAATCAGAGGAAAAGTTATTTTAAATTATTTTTATGAATAATTGTTGAAACTTAATGTTTACAACAATCATAGATATTTTAGTAAAGTACATTTTTATATTATCTAAATGAGCAAAAAATATCTTTATACCATCCAAAAAATAATAAGAATCATCCTTCTGCCTATTCTTTTTAAAGAAACTCAAGCTACCAACAAAAAATGTGTCAAGTCGAATGAATATATGTACACACGATTAAGCTAGTCAAGTTGGGTGATTTTTTTTTATTTTTAGAAATTGAGGATTAAAATATTCAAACAAAATATATTCAAATTCTAAATATACTTTGTAAGAAAATTATCCAAATAAAACTCCATTTTCAAAAATTTCAAATAAAGTAATTATTATTTAATTTTCACAACAAAACGGCTACATAATTTCACTAAGTTATCAGTATTTTTATATATTGTATAAATGTGAATTGCATTGTCTATATGTACTATATTTTTTTAATTAAAGAGAATCTCTAAATAGTTGCACATAATATTTTTAAAATATTTTTTTTTGCAAAATCTTTCAAACCATTGGATCCCTACTATATAAATATTTCAAAACTTATGTATTGTTTCAAGTCAATTTACTTGATTGTGCAAAAAAAAAAAAAAAAAAAAAAATAAATAAATAAAATATATATATATATATATATAAAATAACAACACACAAAATTTAAATTATAAGAATAAAATATTCAATTTTTATCCATATCCTTATTCTTTTTAGGTAACATTGATCTTCTCGATGTAGTTATGACATGACCAAATCAAAAAAAAAAAAATTATTTGTTCAGTTAGTTTCTTAACAAAAATAGACTGAAGGATGATTCTTGTTGTTTTTTGAATAGTATAAGGATGTTTTTTGCTCATTTAGATAATATAAGGATGTTATTAAATCAAAATCACAATTACGTAATGCATCCAAATATTTCCATGCACAAATAATTACAAAAGTATACTACTTAAGACTTATATTAACAAAATATCAATATACTTATATTTAAGGCTTAAGTCATATGCAACCCCTTAAAGTTGCCCGCATAATTCATTTAAACACCTCAACTAAGACTTGTACATATTGAACACCTATGCCCCTAAAAATTGATACCTATTAGACATTTTGTTGACAATCAACCAAAAATATGAGAGTGTGTACTACACTTGTTGTGATGTGGCAATGACATGGAAAATTGATGAATTAAATGATGACATGTGGTGTTGGAGTCAAAAAAATTATTTAAAAAATTAATTAGAATTTCTTTATTATTTAATCTATTTAACTACTAAAAATATCAAAAAAAAAAATCTAAAAAAACCTTCCACCCCGCCCACCTAGAGCAAGCCCCATTTTTCTCTCCAGTTCTAAGGTGTAACATCCAACACACAATTCCTCCCTCAATTTATTTCTCAATTGTAATATTCTTTTCTCCATCTGGTTTTTGTATGAGGAACTTGAATAAGGTTTCGCCGAAAAATAAGGAATTTCTTGTAATGGCCGGAAAAAATAGTGTTACTGAAATATATTTTTCAATTACAGAAGTAATACTTTTTGGATTTGAAGAACTCTTTGTTTTCTTAAGTATCAATTTTACTTAATTAATGCGAATGTTTATTGGTGGATTACATTAACATAAGTTTATGTTGATATTAAATTTGTTGGAAAAAATAAAATTTGACCCGAAATTATCATTCTTAGATTTGATTTTCTTTTTGTATGGAAAGATAACATAAAATTATACTAGTTTAAAAAATATCAGATCACTAACTTTTAGAAGAGAAGGGAGGATGGCGGCAACATCATCGGAAATGGGTGGTGTTGGAAAAAGGATTATGGCTAACGAAGAAGGAAGAAGAAAGAGATGTTAAAAAAAAAAAAAAATGCCTTTTCACGCGCTCCTACGTATGTGTTTGCACTCTCTTTGCCATGTGAGTGAAAATGTTCAATAGATACTCATTTTAAATAATAAAAATGTTTAATAGGTACAAGTCTTAGTTGAGTTGTTTAAATAAATTATGCGTACAACTTTAAGATGTTACAGATGACTTATAAGCCTATATTTAATTACAAAGCAAGTTTTTAAATTACATACATACCAAAATATTTAATTTTTATATTTGATTTAATTTTTTTATCCGATTTTTCTCTCTCTACGCTGTGTAATTCCTTCCATATTTTATGGAGTGTTCTTAAGTATTATAATTATCAAATATTCTCTCTCCTTAAACATACTCATATTAACACGTTTTTTTTCTTTCCTTTTTTATGATTTTTATAGTTATTTATCTTCCTTTTAACATAAAGATTTTATGGTACCAATAAAGTTGGTACAATTATCGAGTTATAGTTTTAATATCTATTAGAATCATCTTTCACGTATTTCAACTTTTTTTATATATATATATATATTATTATATTTTTATATTTTATAGTCTTTTATTGAGATAATATTAATGTATAGCTTTTAAATAAAGATTTTTATGGTACCAATAGTGGTGATTAAAACTTCATATTTGATGTTTGCATCAAATATTACACATTTAATATCGTAATCAGCGTATCTATCTATTTCACATCAAATCATTAATTATTATTTGTGGTAAACCTCGTCAAACAAAATGATCAGTTCCCTTGTAAAACTTTAGGGACCAAAGCATGTTTATGCTCGCAAGATAAATCGTAACTTAAATTTGGTGTTTACAGCACCATTATGCACCAACATATGATATTATTATTTACAAAAATACAATCAAAGTTGAATGATACAAAATAAAAATTCAGTAGTTCACCAAATAAATTAAAACAATTAATTTCACCAAATAAAATTAACTCCAAATGCAATCCATCATTTTGATATTCAAAAAAGATTAAAGTCACCAAATAAATTACCAAACCAAATAATTACTAAATATTCACAAAATACTAAAGAATTAATAAAAATAAATCAAAAAGTGGGTTGATATCAACAATAATTCATAGTACACCATTAATTAAACAACTTATGATAGACATAATATATTTTTTTTAAAAGTGATTTCTAACATAAATACGGTGTTTAAACCTTTATTTTGTATCAAAATTTAATCCATTCGTTAATCATAAACTTGAACATTACAACTCTTATCGAACGATACCAAAAAAAAATCAGTAGTATACTGAACTTTCATTCCATAAGTTTAATAGTTAAAAAATATTACTTTCACCAAATCAATTACCATAAAAGACAATCACAAAATATTATTTGTCGTTCGAATCTCAAAATCATAGAAAAACGAGAAAAAAATATTTTAAAAAAATTCCAAATCACGATTTTGATGAGTAACAACAACAGTGATCATGTTTTAACAATTACACGATTAAAAAAAATATCAATTATATATTGAAAGTATAATAAACACCTCATGCATCCCAACGTCCTTTATGATGAATTAGAATTGAATAATTATTGATATCCATGATTAAACAGTTGCATGGAAAGAGAATTTTATATTTATCAAGAAACCTTTTATTGATAGGAGAGAATATTTATAACCACTTTTGAGTTAATCGTACTATTTGAGAAAAATAGAGAATACCATAAATTGTAGAGCATGAATCCATGTTTTTTTACTTTTTTAATATAAAACATAACTTTGAAAAAAAACTAGTCTTATATAGGTGAAAAAACTTATTGTCATATAATGGTAAATAAGGTACTTTATTTGTATAATTAAGTCTTTTTCCCAATAATATATAATATAGTTCAAAAAATATTTTATGAAATTATATTAACAACCATTTAAGTGAGTTGTTAGTAATAAAACAAAAGAAATCTTTATGGGATTATTTTTTTCTATTTCAAATTATAAATGGTTATGTCAAATCATTTTCTCCATCTCTAGAATGGATGATGTTAACTAGATTAAAAAAATACACTTGATTTCTTCATGTTAGATGAGGTAAATGAATACTTAATGACACATATGCAGACAAATATTTCTATATTTCACATTGTATAGTGAATATATAAGTGATAGTCATATATGTTTGTGAATATATAAGAAGTTGTTTTTCCGCTTGATCTTTGGAGCCCGTATTAGAGTGTTGACTAAATTCAGATCGCGCATTGCAGGATTCGTTTGAGAGTGGAGCTACCAACATAATTTTCTCCATACCCAAGTTGAACCCGAGACCTTTGATTAAGGGTGGATCAGTCCTATCTTGTACCACGACTACTACTTCTGACGAATCTATTATTGGTTAGATGTAAAAGTTCAACTATCAAACGATGTGGTATATTGAAAGAAGTTGCTTTTCCTTAACTAGAGTTTCGAGTTCAAGTCTTGATATGAAAAAATCTTTGATAGGAAGCGCTCCCCCCCCCCCCCCCGAATGGGGTCCTATGCAACACAAATTTAAAAATATAGTCAAACTCTAATACGAATATCGAACTCAAAATAAGAAATAAAAAAATAATACCAAAAGTCAATGAATACCTTACATATTTACCATAAGGACTAATTAGCCTACCCTTTTTAGTTTAAAACATATATTAAATATCTTTTTTCACCGAATTTATAATTTGAAGTTAATGAATTTTAATACCTCAAGTCAAAATTTACCAATACTTGCATTCATTTATTCAATAAATTCTTATCACATATACATATTTTTAGATAAAATTACTGAATTCTCATAAATTCACGTGTCATATTATAGATCCGTCCCGTCTACCGCTCAAATTGAAACTAGACGCTCCCAAATTTGATATCATTTGACAAAATTGTACTCTATTTAAATGGCAAAGTTAGGTTGGGACAATTTTGTAGAGAAGGAGTTATCAAATATAAATAGAAAAAGTATCATAGTTGATGTCATTTTTTAGGTTTTATATTCTTGTTTATTTATTAAAAAATTTAAGCTATAAAGAAGAATATAAGAATGAAATATCGTTATTAAATTAAGAAAATAGTTATCACCATTTATCAATTATTTTTTTCATAATATGTTTATCAAAATCTTATCCATCAACAATACCTATTTTAATTATTATAAGAATTAGAATTTAAGGAAAAAGAAAAATGGAGCCATCCAATTTCAGAATAGTCCCTCAAAACCCTAAACCCACTCCCAAGTCCAATTCACATTGTAGACTAATCTCTAGAGTCACTAGACAAGCAGACTTCTTTGTATTAGATTAGTCCAACTTAGTTCATTAAACGAGTTTTATACGATGCGAATTCAATTAACTTAGCTTAGTTAATTTTTTTTATGTGTGTTTTATACGTAGGATATTACAAAGAACATAAATTGTTAGTACAAGTTTAAGTGTTATTTTACTCATACTTAAAGTTAAAAGACATAAAATATTAGTTAAGGTTAAGTTAAAGAATATATTTATATATTATGTCTAAATCATAATACAAAAACGTGTTTGACCTCAGCTGATACGTCCTTCAGTATTGGATTTTGGATATACACAAACATATACATAAACTTTTATAAAATTGGCAAGCAGTTGTACGTATCTTACACAATATAATACAAATAAATTCGAGTGTATCTCACACGAAGTACCATGTAGAACGATTGTTTCTACTTATTCAATTTTATATATGCTTAAGTATCTACTTCGCACACCTACAAAAAAAATTAAAGGATAATTTGTCCTAAAAAACATTCTCTCTTAAATGGATCTTATGATATAAATTGAATTAATCAGGTTTATTCCAGACTTCATACAAAAACGTTCCTCTTAAGTAGATCTTATAGGATACAAATTGAACTAGTCGAACTTAGTTGAGAAATAACTTCTCTTTAACATGGACCTTATACGATGCAAATTGAATCATCTAATTTAATCAGATTATAATAAATAAAAAAAATTGAAAAAAAATGATTTAATCCCGACAGTTACGTTCTTTAATTTTGAATGCGTATAAAATAAATATTTAAATTTAAATAAAATTAAATAGATAAATATAATATATATTATTTTATAAATATTATGTCACGTAGAATACGTGTGTATTGAGAATTGTGGAATTCGTTGAGTGAGAGAGAGTGAGTCAAAAACAGAAAGCCACAAAGAAACCACCATTTTTAGGACCAGAAATACGCGTGCTCAATAAGCCAAAATTCTTCATCTTCTTCTTCAACCTTTTCTAGATCTTCACACAGTCACACAGTGATCTTCTTCAGATCTCACACATTCCCATATTTTCTTTTTTGTGGGTTGTGACCAACAATTCAAACTTTTCACAGATTTATTGCCGTTTTTTCAACAACCCCATTTCGTTTTTCTCCAGATCTGATGAAAATGAGCTGATTTTTGATGACCCTTTAGTTTAATATACTAGAATATATATTTATATTAGTAGATAGTAACATTTTCTGATTGATTTTTTTTCTTCACTAAGTGATCAAGAAATGCAATCGGGAAATGCTGCGGTGGCGGTGGCGGTGCCGGAGAAAATGCACAGCAATGGAGGAGGAGGAGAGGCGGTGGCGGTGGCGGTGGCAGTGCCGCGACAGCATCAGCATCAACAGCAATGGTTTCATCCTCAGCAAGTGGATGAGAGAGACGGGTTTATATCGTGGTTAAGAGGGGAATTTGCAGCATCAAATGCTATAATTGATGCGTTGTGTCATCATCTTAGGTTAGTAGGGGAACCTGGTGAGTATGATGGAGTGATTGGGTGTGTACAACAAAGGAGGGCTAATTGGAATAGTGTGCTCCATATGCAGCAGTACCATTCAGTGGCTGAGGTGATCTATTCATTACATCAGGTGGAATGGATGAAGCAGCAAAAGGGTTTTGATGGAGGGGTTAATAAGGTCGGAAAGAAGAATGGGTCTAGAGGAGGAGGAGTAGGAGGAGGAGGGGGGTGGAAAAGTGAGGGATTGAAAGATGGAAAAGAGAGTCAGGGTCAGAATTTTTCTTTGGATGCTCATAGTAAAACCAATGGGGTTGAAAAGATTGATGTAGTAGAAGTGAAGCAAGGGGAGAAGAAAGGTGAGACGTCTCCTTTTTTGCCTGTACTGTATATGGTATATGTACTTTGTGTTTATAAGGCAATTATTTGGAATTTATTGATTGAAGGATATGGGATTCTATAGGCCTGTTAGTGATTACTATCTTGCAATTTATTATCTATTTAGAAAATTGTTGAATTTTAGAATCTTAGTTCCTTCCCATTTATTGGTTAGGAGAAAGGACAATGCTATTATTAATAATTTAGCTAATTGGTAATATGGGATGTAGAGATTTGGATTTATCACCAATTAATGATAATGATGTATGTTACTTTCCCTTAATTAGAGTGTAATCTAATTTGTTAAATCTACTTAGTGATTGAGTATATTAATTGATGGAAAGAGATTGAGTGCCACTTGTTTCCAATCCAAAATTGCTACTTGAGAATAAGTGAAATCATCTGTATGAATTTGTACATTTAGGACTAGTTTGGAGTGAGGATAAGGGATAGCTAATTGTGGGATTAATTTTAGGATGAGTTTATCCAATGTTTGGTTGGGATAAAATTGAGGGATAAGTTATTCCGGGATTGTAGTGTTGTTTTTATCCCACATTGATGTTGGGATAACAATTCCAGGATAACTTCTTCCCCAACCGAACGAGCCCTTAGTGACTTGCACATGTTAACTATCTACACAAAGAGGTAGTTTTTGTCCTTTCAGTTGCTTCCTGGTTTAGAAGTGTTTGCTGTGCTAGTTTACTGTTCACATTGGCTTAGTTTAATTGACGGTTACAAGGGTATCACTAACCAGCTGTATGGTTGAGTGGAGCACATTAAGTGTTAAACTAGAAGAAGTCATTGCTTTTGATGTGTGCTAGCGATTGAGATTTGAGAGTGAATGACAGAAGTTCTAATGCTAGAGATTTTATTGTCATTGTAAGTAAATGGGAGAAGGAGCGAGAGAAATTAGGATGATGTGAATCTTGATATTAGCAACTTTGGAGTTATGCATTTTGTGGTATGGATTTTGATGCTAGAGTTTTGCATTTTCTGGTATGCATTTTGCCAGCCATAATGCAACTGGGCACTGGAAAGAGTGTTGGAGTTTTGCGTTTTGTGGTATGGATTTTAATCAAGTCTTGCAGATTATTTTGCCAAGATAATTAGGATGATGTGAATCTTGATATTAGTAACTTTTACGATTGAGGCAAAGCTAATGAATTCCTTTAATTGTCTTCATATGATTGTGCTTAGTGCTTACCAAAGCTCACCTACTTTGTTTACGCGGTGTCACACTGGGGGTGTGAAGCTCGCCGTCTCTTCCTTCACATTTCAATTATAACTCCAGGCCTCAAATTACTTGAATGTGCTTCAAAATGAGAAAATGATTTTTGGCATATCCTATACATACTTATTTTTTGTGTCCAAGGTGAATGCTTCAGTTGGCCAGTGGTACCTAAAGATCATGCTTACTCAGATTGTTTGTGGGGATACCACTTGATCATGTTAAGGATATTATTCTGAACTTGGAAGAAAGTTATCCCTCTGACTTGATGCAGGCGGACCTTTCTCTTGGGTTTTGTACATTGCATAACTTTCTTTACTGTTACATCATCACAAACCAATGGGAGAATCAGATTGAAGTACAGCCATATGAACCAAAATTTGTTCACCGTTTTAAATGCAGATTTTTGATGTTTTCATGTAGCTTTTCTTGTGTGTTGTAAGCTAGAAACTGATTTTTGCTCTTGTTCATTTTCAATGGAACAGAATTGGCTGCAAAACCAGAAGCAAATAGCTCAGTGAAGAGTTCAGTTTGCACAGAAGCTGGTGACTCACAAGGTGAAGTAGACAAAACTGATGATAAACGTGATTCAAACTCTGAAGGTATGTATTCCATTTTTCTGATTTGGATCCTACTTTCTATCTGTTAGTTGAGCAACATTTTTTAGAGATGCATTGCGTTTTGGAATGTTCTAATAAACCAATTACTTGTCCACCAAAGAGAAAAAAGAGAAAAGAATGTAAGACTGCATTAATTAGCCATATCAACCTCTTCTATCATGGGAATTATGTTTTCTGCTTGTTTTAGTTTGTATTTGTGAAAATTGATTGTGATGGGTGTGAGATGATATAATATTGCTTATGTTATACTCATTTATCTAAACTAACTACATTCCTTAGTCAGTAATATTTTGCATGTTTACTTTATAAGGGTCTTCTAATGTGGAGAGCGAATCCCATTCCATCCAAATACCAACTGAGAAGCAGAATGTTGTACCAAAAACTTTTGTTGCTACAGAGATATACGATGGAAAACCGGTAATGTTAAAATTTACAGCTTCTTGTTTTTCAACTTGAGAACAAATGTACAACGGTGCATTTTGTGAAGTCTAGGACATTACGATTTTGGCATTCTTGGTATAATCTGAAGGATGTGTATAATGTAAATACTTTTGTTGACCTTTGTAACTCCCTGCATAATTAAGGGAGCCAAAGGTCTTTTTACTGTTCCTATTAGCACCTTCTTGGTGCAATTTGTGAAATTCATCTGACATAGTTACTTGGCTCAAGATGCGAAGTTATTTGTTCATAAGCTAAGAATCAGCGGTTTCTTCTGTAGGTTAATGTTGTTGATGGCATGAAACTTTACGAGGAATTGCTTAGCAGTTCAGAAGTGTCAAAACTGGTTACATTGGTAAATGATTTGAGAGCTGCTGGTAGAAGAGGACAGCTTCCTGGTAAGTTGTTTATTCTGTGTTTGGAGTGTGGCACTTGTCAATTAAGCCTTGATTGGGACGAGAAAAAAAGTTCGTGAGATGTCAAACATGGAAAAAAAAAAAACCAGTCGCACTTATTCTATGTAGAGCAACGTGTGGCTGTTTCCGTGAACGCCTTGGGTGGTAGCTTCTTTCTACACTTCATTTGTTTTTGATGTTTTGGGATTGTGGCGTGGGGGATGGATTGGATTGGAGACGAGAAAAAAGTCTGTGAGTTGGCAAACATGGGGAAAAAAAAACTAGTCTTACTTATTCTATGTGGAGCATCTTGTGTCTGTTTCCGTGAATGATCTGAAACATCCTCCTTGAGTGCTAGCTTCTTTTTATGCTTCATTTTATTTTGGGATTTTTTGTGTGGTAAGGTGAATTTACCTTTGAATCTGAAACTAGAATCACTGGAGACCAAGATGATGCCTTTACTGAAGTTAAGACATATTCCCTCTTCTTACTTTGAATCTTCCTTTTGAATACTAATCAGAATTGTCAAGATAGACCATGTGGGACTAAGAGTTACTTTTTCTGCTATTACTAGGGAAAGTAGTCCAATTTTGTGTCAGCTGAGGAAGAATTTTGGAATCAAGCTCAAGTATTGTTAATATAGCTTTCAGTTTTAGTAGCCTTGCCCCTGTTCACTTTTTTCTATTTAAACAAAAACTATATGCTATTACATAAATTTAAGATCAGTAATTTTCTTTTTCTTCCTGTTTTGCTTTCTCTCTTTAATATTTATCATGCTGTTTTTGCCTTGTATACTTGCTTTTTTACTCCTGTTTAATCTTCATCTTTGATGAGGGGAGTTCTTATCTGAAACTAAATGTTAAAAAAAAGAAGTTATTTTAGAAATTCTTCTAAATTATTAAAGTATTTCTACCAAAAAAAGATTAGGATACTTTGGGTCTTTGATTGGACATAAAGGTCAGTAGCATGTAATAGTATTTCAGGTTGTTGGGTGGGGCACATGGAATATCTCTGGTGATAGTTACTTGCAGTTAAAAGTTGAAATTATTTGCATTTTCTGAGGTCGCATTATATTTAGTAATAGAAGACAAATGGAATGACATCATTAAAAGATGGAAGTGGTCTGCTCCAATATGTATAAATATTTGTAGGGGCAAGCACATTTGTGTAGGTAAAACCCGGGAAATAGGTTTATTTTAGTGTCACACAAATGCAGCTTCAGTATGCACTTTATGTTGGTATAGCATTCTTAGATACAAGGACTTCAGTTACGTGTTACCAAATGAAATGTTTATCAGTAGTGTGGTTTTCACATCATAATATTCGTAAATTCATTAAATGCAAGATAAGCTAGAGAGTTGAATTAGAAAGAACATAGCTGGATCAGATTGTTGTGATTGAAGTGCTATCCTTTGTATCTGACACTTTAATATAGCTGTCAATGATTAGAAATGTTTTGACAAGCAGCACAGGCATTTATTGTCTCAAAGAGACCTATGAAGGGGCATGGAAGGGAGATGGTCCAGTTGGGCCTTCCCATTGTAGATGCACCTCCCGAGGAAGAATCTGCCATTTCAACATACAAAGGCATGTCTAACATTTATGCAATAGGATAAACTTATATTTTTTTTCTTTCCAGTGTATTTATGGGGTTCTTATTTGCAGACCGGAAAACGGAAGCAATACCTGGCCTGTTCCAAGATGTTATTGATCGACTGAGTGCTATGCAAGCATTGTCTGTGAAGCCGGATGCTTGCGTTATTGATATCTTCAATGAGGTTTGCAAGCAGTAGTTTTAGTTCTTATGGTCATGGTGATTTTGCTCAGAAAGCTTTGCAGATTTGATATATTGCTAATAAATGTAGGGGGACCACTCACAGCCTCATTTATGGCCTTATTGGTACGGACGACCAATATCTACTCTGTTCTTGACAGACTGTGAAATGACTTTTGGTAAGGTGATTGGTGTGGATCATCCAGGCGATTATCGAGGCTCTCTCAAATTGTCTCTTGCACCAGGGTAGTCCTTTCCTCGGTCTTTCTTGTTCAATTATTTCTTTTTCTTTCAATTACTATTTTGTCTTGGGCATGTATTGAGGAGGTTGTACTTTTCCTTGAAGTATATAACTTTGACTCCAAATCAGTCCGAGGTTGCAGTAACTAGACTTGCAATAGTACAATAGTTGTGACAATTTAGGATGAGAGAAGAGTCTTTATAATGATCTTAGTAGCAAATTGAAATGGCTTTAAGTAGTAGAAGCCACCAAAATCTCACTAATTAGTTGACACAATTACTAATGTATCTCTTGTTAGACCAAAATCAACATACTCTATCACTTGAACTAAAATGCGAAAATAACCCTACACGCACACTCTCTATCTTATATATGCAAAACACTTTATGTTCCACTACTTCTTTTTTCACTTTGCTACTTTGTCTCTATTTTCCTGGAGTAATCACCTAATGATTCTTTCTGCTTTGAAAACGCACAGGTCTGTACTTGTAATGCAGGGAAGATCAACTGAATTTGCGAAATATGCAATTCCATCCATCCGGAAGCAGCGAATGCTCGTTACTTTTACAAAGTTACAGCTGAGAAGAATCAAGTCTGGTGATAGTCAACGTTTCCCTTCATCGGCAGGAGGTCCCGTCTCCCAGTGGGTTCCTCCTAGCAGGTCACCAAATCATATACGTCGTCCTTTTGGGCCCAAGCATTATGGCTCCATGCCAACAACTGGTGTATTACCTATTCCAGGTGTTCGTCCGCAGTTTGCTCCTGCAAATATGCAGCCAATTTTTGTTCCCGCTACGGTTGCACCAGCTATGCCTTTTCCAGCACCAGTTGCCCTTCCACCTGCCTCAGCTGGATGGGCTGTACCCCCTATTAGGCATCCCCCACCGCGACTGCCACTCCCTGGCACTGGCGTTTTCCTTCCTCCAGGCTCTGGAACAACATCCACTGACAACATTCCTGCAGAAAATGCTGGTCCTCTTAGTGATGCAACTGTTTCTCAGAAAGTCAACTCAGATAGTAGTGAAGTACAAACACAAGACTGCAATGGAAAGGCAGATGTTAGTGATGCAGAGAAAGCAGTGGCTTGTGAAGAACAACACTAACATGCTGATTTCAGAAAGCAAGGTGGAAAAATGGCAAATGCATCGATGGAGCAGAAGGTTTACACTACAAACTGCAGTGAGTTTGAAGAAAATGTAAAGAGCAGAACAGCAATTGTTCAGAGTTATACTCCCAGCAGAGCAAGGGAAGGAGAGTTATCTCCTCTTCATGCTCTTCCTTTTTGTTGTCTTATCAAACATAATTATACATATTTATATATATCTTATATTAGATGAGGAAACTTTATGGTAGCTTCACAGAAAAATTTCAACTCATTATATAGAAGTAATGAGTAGTATAATTTCTCTTCTCATATATATATATATATGATATGAAGTCAGCAAAAACTTGTAGGGTAAAATGAACTTTTGACATTTTCTTCTTTGATGATGTCTAATTAATTTTCTTTGTCCACACTTAGAAAGAAAAAGTTACTATTTGTCCGTCTCAATTTGTGTGGTATAGTTTGAATTTAGAGAATCAAATGAGTTTTCTTTTGTCATAATTTTTTTAATATGCCTTTTAAATTTATAAAAATAAAATTAAAGTAATTTTTGAAGCTAAATAAATTAAAGATTCTATATTTGAATTTGTGATCAAAGATCAAAAAAGTTGACTCTCAATGCCTGTACAATACCACGTAAATTGAAACAAAAAGATCATTATATTTAGTTCACCAAACTTGCTGTTTTAATTATTTCGATGAAAGTACATGTGAACGAATTAATTATTATTGATAGAATCTGAAAGTGCCAAATCTATAAAAAGGCTTCCTTTTTAATACACTTCTAAGATTTTCTTAATTCATCTTATCTGAATTGTGATGAGATGATTGAGATACCTTCATTTTATTTAAAAATCTTGATTCAAGCTCCCCACGATGGAAAAAATCATATTGAGAGTCCACCACAAAAAAAAGGGTCTCGGAATATGTTATTCAATTTTATTTAAACTCCAATATGGCTCCAAACACGAAATTGGAAAAAAATGAAAAGAAAAAGAACACAACACATTGATCATTTTATTTTTGTTGTATCCATGTGAGATATACGTATAAGCAAAGATTTGAATAAAATATATAACGATACCTTGGCTTATAACATAGTTTAATTAACACCGGTAGTGGAGATCCATTTTTGTTTTAAATTGTTTTGTTGTTACTTGAGTCGAGGTTTTTGAAATTAGTGCGATCTTTCTATTATATGAGATAAAAGTGAAGTTTGTATACATTCTATTCTTATTTCAATCTCATCTATGGGGTATGTAATCAATTTAACTTATTTAAAAGATATTTATAAGTAAATTTTTATAAAAAGAAGAATTTATAATCTTGAAGATAACATTGTTATAAAAGACAGAAATAATTTAACTATGTAAACTCTTTATACTGTCCAAATTCCTCAAAACATACTCCCCTTAATCATTTTTTACTTTTCTAGATTCAAACTATTTAAATTGTGATTAATATTTTAAAATACATTTTTTATCATACTGACATAAATTGCAATTTATAATATTTTTTACGGAGTTTTTTAATATTCAAAACTTCATTAAGGACATATTCTTGCAACTTTTTATCATATGTTCCTTTCCAAATGGAGTAGTTGAAAAGTACAAAAAAAGACAACATTTGGATATTCCATTAATATACCCTTCTTTCATTGGAGTAAAACCATTTCTCATATAATAATAATTCCCTCCAAAGTAATTTCATCTTTCATATAATATCAAATGGAAGCATTTTTTCCCAAGAAAATAATTACTATGAATTTTAAATATGTTATTATTTTCTTTGTTAGTTTTGGATATTGTTTTTTTCTTTCTTGTGCTGAATTTCCATATTTTAATCAATCACTAAAAGATGATGGCTCTCTTAGTTTTCTTGTTATTGGAGATTGGGGAAGGAATGGACTTTATAATCAATCAGAATTGGCCTTCCAGGTTCTTCATCTTTCATTCTTACTTCTTTTTTAATTATATAATTTTTTATGAAAATATTTGAGAGTTCATGATTCGATACGAAGGAAAATATTTTCTAGAAAAATAAATGAAATTATTGTTTATGTTTCTTGTGTTTGATATTGTTTGTAATATTTTTTTCTAAAATATACAGTAATCACAAAATAAATAAAAAGAATGATTTTATTAATCAAGATTGTGAGTACAAATCTATTTATGTTTTGATTTTTCTCTTCTAATTTTTTTTCGAGTTTCGAGGGTTAAGGGTTATAATAACGTATTTCTTGAACTAGGATGATGTGAGTCTATTTGAGATATATTTGATTTTCATGAAAGGATTTTGTGAATCTTTTTGAAGTATATTATTGTTAGGAAGAGTGGATAGGTCATATGTTCGATCAACTTTGTGAATGTTCTATGAATTTATGGAACTTTCAAAATGTTTTTTAAACAGAATATATATTTTTATGTAGGTATGAGTTATGATTTAGAATAGAGAAACATTCAAGAAACTTAACTGAAGATAGAGTTTCACTTAATTTCGATGTCTACATAAACGTAAGCAAAAAATATTATCTTATCTTAAAATAAATGGGGAATGGGGGTTTGGGGTGGTGGAATGAGGGTGAAGATGGGGTGTGTTGAGAATAAAAAAAACACTGCGAATATACAAAATATCACTTTGTTAAATTTGTTGTTCAAAATTATTTTTTAAAAACTTTAACCAATCGAACATAGAAAAATTGAAAAATAATATTTGAAATAATGTCTGGTTAGTTGTAACATATCATACCATGTGTTCTTGTAATTAAGTTTTAAAATCTTCTCATAATATTAAATATATACTTAGAAGTTCTTAATCAGGATATTATTTTGATCAACGATTATTTATATCAAATTTCTCAAAATATTATTGAAGAAATAAAGAACATTTTTTTATTTTATGAAATTTCGTTATTATCATTATTGCTAATGCTTGATCTTTAGTTATGCATGTGAGGCTAAAAGTTAAAAATTAATTTGTTGCAGAGCAATATATTTTAATTGTTGCGGAAGCCAAATATATAGAGAGTGATAGAATCACAACTGCTATATCTAAATGTAGCTAATAAATAGTAAATGAGACAACAACAAAAGGAACACCAAGAATTAACGAGGTTCGGCAAACTTTTGTTTTCTTTTGCCTAGTCCTCAGACACAACCAACCAATATTTATTTCACTCCAAAAGAGTACAAGTGAAATACTACAAGAGAGAAAGAAGAACAAATGCCTTTGGAGATGAGAAGACAAGTGAGAGGTGTGTTACAAATGAATTAGGAGCTACCTATTTATAGGAGTGAATTCTTCCTATTGATGTCATCCATGACATCACAATATGTCAAAAATGTCAAGATTTACCTTGTGAAACCAATTTATGGTTCACCTAAATTTCACCTACAAAAGATGCTATCTTGACTTTTCTACCAATGAAGAATTATCCTCCTAACTACCATATCTTCTCATTAATTCATTTTTTGAATCTTGTCAAATTTAACAAATCTCCACCTTGGCAAGATTCTCCATTTTCAACTTTCTCTCAACAACAATTTTGATTGTGTCTTCAACCATAATCTTCAATGTTCAACAATGTTGATCAAGTTCAAACAATGTTGAAACTTGACCGCAGTCACCACTTTTGTCAACATATCGGCAGGATTATCCGTAGTATGAATTTTATGTATTATGACTCCACCATCTTCTATGATTTCTCGTATGAAATGATATCGGACGTCAATGTGCTTCGTCCTTGCATGATAAACTTGGTTCTTTGCTAATTGAATAGCACTCTGACTATCACAAAATATTGTGATTTCTTCTTGTCCAATACCAAGCTCTCTAAGCAATCCTTGAAGCCAAATTGCTTCCTTCGCAGCCTCTGTAATTGCCATGTACTCTGCCTCAGTGGTAGACAAAGCAACTGTTGACTGCAAAGTAGACTTCCAACTAACTGGTGCATTTGCAATAGTAAAAACATAACCAGTAGTTGATCTTCGTTTGTCCAAATCACCTGCATAATCTGAGTCACAATATCCAACAAGATATTGACTATCTTTCTGCTCGAAAACCAAACCAACATCTACAGTATTATGAATATACCGTAGAATCCATTTTACAGCCTGCCAATGATCCTTTCCAGGATTGTGCATGTACCTGCTTACAACTCCAACAGCGTGTGAAATATCTGGCCTTGTGCAAACCATTGCATACATCAAGCTACCAATAGCATTCGCGTATGGTACTCTTGACATATATTCTCGTTCAGCTTCATTCTTAGGTGACATAGCATCACTAAGCTTAAAATGAGGAGCAAGCGGAGTGCTAACCGACTTCGTTTTTTCATTCATACCGAATCGGTTTAGTACTCTTTTCAAATATTCTTTCTGAGATAAATAAAGTTTCTTTGAATGTCTATCTCTTTTTATCTCCATGCCAAGAATCTTCTTTGCCTCACCCAAATCCTTCATCTCAAACTCCTTTCTCAGTTGAATCTTTAGCTTCTCAATTTCCTCTTGACTTTTAGAAGCTATCAACATATCATCAACATATAGGAGAAGATATATAAAGGAATTATCTTCAAGCTTGCGCAAATACACACAATGATCGTATTTGCTTCTTATGTACCTTTGCTGCAACATAAACTTGTCAAATCGTTTGTACCATTGTCTAGAAGATTGTTTCAATCCATACAACGATTTTTCAAGTTTGCACACCATATTTTCTTTTCCATCAACTTTGAATCCTTGGCTGAGTCATATAGATTTCCTCTTCCAAGTCTCCATGTAAAAAACAGTTTTTACATCCAACTGAACTAGTTCCAAATTCAACTGTGCTACCAAAGCCAACAAAACTCTAATGGAGGAGTGTTTCACAACTGGAGAAAATACCTCATTATAATCAATTCCCTCCTTTTGAGCATATCCTTTGGCCACCAATCTTGCTTTGTAGCGAACATCTTCTTGATTAGGAAATCCCTCTTTCTTTGCAAATACCATTTGCACCCAATTGCTTTCTTGCCCTCTGGGAGATTGGCCAATCTCCATGTATGATTCTGATGAAGAGATTGCATTTCTTCATCCATGGCATTCCTCCACTTATCTTTTTGTGAACTTTGGACTGCGTCTTTATAAGTGGTAGGAATGTCATCGGCTGCAATTGAGTTAGCACAAGCCACCATATCTGTGAGTCGAGCAGGTTTTCTTATTGTCCTTTTTGGCTTGCTCGTTGCTATTGATTCAAGTTGTGGTTGAGGTTCTTGAGATGGAACCTCCTCTTCGACTGGCTCTCCTTCAAGAGGAAAATCTTCTGTTGTTTCCTCGTTTGATCCCTGTGTTGGGAAAATTATCTTTCCTTCAAACTCCACCTGCTTTGAAGCACCATCAATTTGTTTGGCTTCTTCAAGTGTTACCTATTTGTCAAGGCAGATTCATCAAAGGTAACATCCCTGCTGAAAATAACTTTTCTTGTCTCTGGACACCATAAACGGTATCCTTTGACTCCAGAAGTAATTCCCATAAATAAAGCTTTCTTTGCTCTTGGGTCCAATTTTGACTCTCTTACATGATAATATGCAATTGAGCCAAATACATGTAAAGAACCATAATCTTCAGCAGGTTTTCCATACCATTTTTCAAATGGTGTCTTCCCACCAATAGCAGCAGATGGTAGACGATTAATGAGGTGGCACGCATATGTTATTGCCTCAGCCCAAAATTCTTTGCCCAAGCCAGCATTGGACAACATACACCGAACTTTCTCCAGCAAAGTTCGGTTCATGCGTTCTGCCACTCCATTCTGTTGTGGTGTATTTCTGACGGTGAAATGTCTGACGATGCCATTTTCCTCACAAATTTTCTGAAAAAGATCATTTTTGTATTCTCCACCATTGTCTGTGCGAAGACACTTGATCTTTCTGCCACTTTGAGTTTCTATCATCGCCTTCCATTTGAGAAAAATTCCCAAAACTTCATCTTTTGTTTTCATCGTATACACCCACAATCTTCGAGAAAAGTCATCAACAAAGGTTACAAAATAGTGTTCCCACCTAATGAAGGTGTTTTGGAAGCACCCCAAACATCCGAATGAACATAATCCAAAATACCTTTAGTATTATGGATAGTTGTTCCAAATTTAACCCTTGTTTGCTTTCCCTTGATACAATGCTCACAAAACTCAAGTTGCAAGTTTTTACTCCTTTTAGCAATCCTTGATCTGATAAAGTTTTCAAGGATTTCCCTCCAGCATGTCCCAAGCGCATATGCCACAGCTTGGTCATTTCTGCCTCCTTCTCGTCATTGGATGTTGTTGCTGCTGTCCCAATAACTGTACTACCTTGATAGTGGTACATGTTATTATTTCTTCGAATTGCCTTCATTACCACCAGTGCACCAGAGCATATTCTCATCACGCCATTATCTGCAATGACTTTGAATCCCTTTGATTCTAGGGCTCCTACAGAAATGAGATTTTTCTTCAAATCTGGTACATATCGAACATCTGTTAATGTTCTACTTAATCCATCATGGTTCCTTAATCGGATTGAACCAACACCATATGCGGTAAGAGGATTATTGTTTGCAGTGTGAATAACTCCACATTCTCCTTCTTGTAAATCAATAAACCAGTCCCGATTGGGACACATATGATAACTACAAGCTGAGTCCATCAACCATACATCAGATGATTTGGATGGATCTGTTGTAACTAGTGAGTAATCGGAGTCATCACAATCAGCCACATTTGAATCCATGACAGCCTTCCCATTATTTGGTTTGGCTTTGCTATTCAACTTTGGGCAGTCTTTCTTCCAATGCCCTTTTTCTCGGCAAAAGGCACATTCATCTTTGCTGAGTCTCGATCTTGACTTGGATCTCCCTTTCTTCGTTCTCATATGATTTTGAGAACGACCTCTCGCAACCAGTGCTTCTGCTTTCTCCGCCTTTTTGTTTTTCTCTCTTTCTTTGTTCATAACTGTATAAGGCAGAACAAACTTCTTTGAGAGATACTTCATCATTCCCATGCAGTAGAGTCGTTTCAAGATGCTCGAACTCATCGGGAAGTGAACTTAACAACATTAAGGCCATATCTCCATCCGTAAAAGTCACATCCATATTCCGCAAATCTGTCGCCAACTTATTAAAGCTGGTGATATGATCATTCATTGTGCTACCAGGAATATAAGTGAAGCGTAACAGTCTTCTTTTCATGTAAAGTTTATTTTGACTGTTTTTCTTCAAGAATTTCTCCTCCAATGAATTCCATAATTTATTTGCAGATGTTTCCTTCGTGTATGGATACTTTTGTTCTCTTGCAAGGTAAGATCGAATGGTACCGCAAGCAACACGGTTGATAATCTTCCAATCTTCTTCTCCTACACCGTCTGGTTTCTTTTCTTCAATGGCAATATCTAGCCCTTGTTGAAAAAGAACATCAAGGACCTCGCCTTGCCACATTCCGAAATGTCCTGACCCGTCAAAAATTTCAACTGCAAATTTCGCATTTGACACAATTCTTGTCATAAGCGAAGATGCCAATGATGACGTATTATTGACACTTGATGTGGACTCATCATTTTTCTTGTCTCCATTTTACTACAAATACTATTTACTAGCTAACAATGCAAAGACCAAAGTAAATCTTTTTCTGATGTGGAAGTTCAGACTATGCTGCAACCACAGAGCATACTCAGATAATACCTTGGCTCTGATACCAATTGTTGCGGAAGCCAAATATATAGAGAGTGATAGAATCACAACTGCTATATCTAAATGTAGCTAATAAATAGTAAATGAGACAACAACAAAAGGAACACCAAGAATTAACGAGGTTCGGCAAACTTTTGTTTTCTTTTGCCTAGTCCTCAGACACAACCAACCAATATTTATTTCACTCCAAAAGAGTACAAGTGAAATACTACAAGAGAGAAAGAAGAACAAATGCCTTTGGAGATGAGAAGACAAGTGAGAGGTGTGTTACAAATGAATTAGGAGCTACCTATTTATAGGAGTGAATTCTTCCTATTGATGTCATCCATGACATCACAATATGTCAAAAATGTCAAGATTTACCTTGTGAAACCAATTTATGGTTCACCTAAATTTCACCTACAAAAGATGCTATCTTGACTTTTCTACCAATGAAGAATTATCCTCCTAACTACCATATCTTCTCATTAATTCATTTTTGAATCTTGTCA
>CM040621.1:1343659-1543774 GCA_022817965.1 Solanum lycopersicoides
CCACTTTTGAGTTAATCGTACTATTTGAGAAAAATAGAGAATACCATAAATTGTAGAGCATGAATCCATGTTTTTTTACTTTTTTAATATAAAACATAACTTTGAAAAAAAACTAGTCTTATATAGGTGAAAAAACTTATTGTCATATAATGGTAAATAAGGTACTTTATTTGTATAATTAAGTCTTTTTCCCAATAATATATAATATAGTTCAAAAAATATTTTATGAAATTATATTAACAACCATTTAAGTGAGTTGTTAGTAATAAAACAAAAGAAATCTTTATGGGATTATTTTTTTCTATTTCAAATTATAAATGGTTATGTCAAATCATTTTCTCCATCTCTAGAATGGATGATGTTAACTAGATTAAAAAAATACACTTGATTTCTTCATGTTAGATGAGGTAAATGAATACTTAATGACACATATGCAGACAAATATTTCTATATTTCACATTGTATAGTGAATATATAAGTGATAGTCATATATGTTTGTGAATATATAAGTTGTTGTTTTTCCGCTTGATTTTTGGAGCCCGTATTAGAGTGTTGACTAAATTCAGATCGCGCATTGCAGGATTCGTTTGAGAGTGGAGCTACCAACATAATTTTCTCCATACCCAAGTTGAACCCGAGACCTTTGATTAAGGGTGAAGCAGTCCTATCTTGTACCACGACTACTACTTCTGACGAATCTATTATTGGTTAGATGTAAAAGTTAAACTATCAAACGATGTGGTATATTGAAAGAAGTTGCTTTTTCCTTAACTAGAGTTTCGAGTTCAAGTCTTGATATGAAAAAATCTTTGATAGGAAGCGCTCCCCCCCCCCCCCCCGAATGGGGTCCTATGCAACACAAATTTAAAAATATAGTCAAACTCTAATACGAATATCGAACTCCAAATAAGAAATAAAAAAATAATACCAAAAGTCAATGAATACCTGACATATTTACCATAAGGACTAATTAGCCTACCCTTTTTAGTTTAAAACATATATTAAAAATCTTTTTTCACCGAATTTATAATTTGAAGTTAATGAATTTTAATACCTCAAGTCAAAATTTATCAATACTTGCATTCATTTATTCAATAAATTCTTATCACATATACATATTTTTAGATAAAATTACTGAATTTTCATAAATTCACGTGTCATATTATAGATCCGTCCCGTCTACCGCTCAAATTGAAACTAGACGCTCCCAAATTTGATATCATTTGACAAAATTGTACTCTATTTAAATGGCAAAGTTAGGTTGGGACAATTTTGTAGAGAAGGAGTTATCAAATATAAATAGAAAAAGTATCATAGTTGATGTCATTTTTTAGGTTTATATTCTTGTTTATTTATTAAAAAATTTAAGCTATAAAGAAGAATATAAGAATGAAATATCGTTATTAAATTAAGAAAATAGTTATCACCATTTATCAATTATTTTTTTCATAATATGTTTATCAAAATCTTATCCATCAACAATACCTATTTTAATTATTATAAGAATTAGAATTTAAGGAAAAAGAAAAATGGAGCCATCCAATTTCAGAATAGTCCCTCAAAACCCTAAACCCACTCCCAAGTCCAATTCACATTGTAGACTAATCTCTAGAGTCACTAGACAAGCAGACTTCTTTGTATTAGATTAGTCCAACTTAGTTCATTAAACGAGTTTTATACGATGCGAATTCAATTAACTAGCTTAGTTAATTTTTTTTATGTGTTTTATACGTAGGATATTACAAAGAACACAAATTGTTAGTACAAGTTTAAGTGTTATTTTACTCATACTTAAAGTTAAAAGACATAAAATATTAGTTGAGGTTAAGTTAAAGAACATATTTATATATTATGTCTAAATCATAATACAAAAACGTGTTTGACCTCAGCTGATACGTCCTTCAGTATTGGATTTTGGATATACACAAACATATACATAAACTTTTATAAAATTGGCAAGCAGTTGTACGTATCTTACACAATATAATACAAATAAATTCGAGTGTATCTCACACGAAGTACCATGTAGAACGATTGTTTCTACTTATTCAATTTTATATATGCTTAAGTATCTACTTCGCACACCTACAAAAAAATTAAAGGATAATTTGTCCTAAAAAACATTCTCTCTTAAATGGATCTTATGATATAAATTGAATTAATCAGGTTTATTCCAGACTTCATACAAAAACGTTCCTCTTAAGTAGATCTTATAGGATACAAATTGAACTAGTCGAACTTAGTTGAGAAATAACTTCTCTTTAACATGGACCTTATACGATGCAAATTGAATCATCTAATTTAATCAGATTATAATAAATAAAAAAAATTGAAAAAAAATGATTTAATCCCGACAGTTACGTTCTTTAATTTTGAATGCGTATAAAATAAATATTTAAATTTAAATAAAATTGAATAGATAAATATAATATATATTATTTTATAAATATTATGTCACGTAGAATACGTGTGTATTGAGAATTGTGGAATTCGTTGAGTGAGAGAGAGTGAGTCAAAAACAGAAAGCCACAAAGAAACCACCATTTTTAGGACCAGAAATACGCGTGCTCAATAAGCCAAAATTCTTCATCTTCTTCTTCAACCTTTTCTAGATCTTCACACAGTCACACAGTGATCTTCTTCAGATCTCACACATTCCCATATTTTCTTTTTTGTGGGTTGTGACCAACAATTCAAACTTTTCACAGATTTATTGCCGTTTTTTCAACAACCCCATTTCGTTTTTCTCCAGATCTGATGAAAATGAGCTGATTTTTGATGACCCTTTAGTTTAATATACTAGAATATATATTTATATTAGTAGATAGTAACATTTTCTGATTGATTTTTTTTCTTCACTAAGTGATCAAGAAATGCAATCGGGAAATGCTGCGGTGGCGGTGGCGGTGGCGGTGCCGGAGAAAATGCACAGCAATGGAGGAGGAGGAGAGGCGGTGGCGGTGGCGGTGGCAGTGCCGCGACAGCATCAGCATCAACAGCAATGGTTTCATCCTCAGCAAGTGGATGAGAGAGACGGGTTTATATCGTGGTTAAGAGGGGAATTTGCAGCATCAAATGCTATAATTGATGCGTTGTGTCATCATCTTAGGTTAGTAGGGGAACCTGGTGAGTATGATGGAGTGATTGGGTGTGTACAACAAAGGAGGGCTAATTGGAATAGTGTGCTCCATATGCAGCAGTACCATTCAGTGGCTGAGGTGATCTATTCATTACATCAGGTGGAATGGATGAAGCAGCAAAAGGGTTTTGATGGAGGGGTTAATAAGGTCGGAAAGAAGAATGGGTCTAGAGGAGGAGGAGGAGGAGGAGGAGGGGGGTGGAAAAGTGAGGGATTGAAAGATGGAAAAGAGAGTCAGGGTCAGAATTTTTCTTTGGATGCTCATAGTAAAACCAATGGGGTTGAAAAGATTGATGTAGTAGAAGTGAAGCAAGGGGAGAAGAAAGGTGAGACGTCTCCTTTTTTGCCTGTACTGTATATGGTATATGTACTTTGTGTTTATAAGGCAATTATTTGGAATTTATTGATTGAAGGATATGGGATTCTATAGGCCTGTTAGTGATTACTATCTTGCAATTTATTATCTATTTAGAAAATTGTTGAATTTTAGAATCTTAGTTCCTTCCCATTTATTGGTTAGGAGAAAGGACAATGCTATTATTAATAATTTAGCTAATTGGTAATATGGGATGTAGAGATTTGGATTTATCACCAATTAATGATAATGATGTATGTTACTTTCCCTTAATTAGAGTGTAATCTAATTTGTTAAATCTACTTAGTGATTGAGTATATTAATTGATGGAAAGAGATTGAGTGCCACTTGTTTCCAATCCAAAATTGCTACTTGAGAATAAGTGAAATCATCTGTATGAATTTGTACATTTAGGACTAGTTTGGAGTGAGGATAAGGGATAGCTAATTGTGGGATTAATTTTAGGATGAGTTTATCCAATGTTTGGTTGGGATAAAATTGAGGGATAAGTTATTCCGGGATTGTAGTGTTGTTTTTATCCCACATTGATGTTGGGATAACAATTCCAGGATAACTTCTTCCCCAACCGAACGAGCCCTTAGTGACTTGCACATGTTAACTATCTACACAAAGAGGTAGTTTTTGTCCTTTCAGTTGCTTCCTGGTTTAGAAGTGTTTGCTGTGCTAGTTTACTGTTCACATTGGCTTAGTTTAATTGACGGTTACAAGGGTATCACTAACCAGCTGTATGGTTGAGTGGAGCACATCTAAGTGTTAAACTAGAAGAAGTCATTGCTTTTGATGTGTGCTAGCGATTGAGATTTGAGAGTGAATGACAGAAGTTCTAATGCTAGAGATTTTATTGTCATTGTAAGTAAATGGGAGAAGGAGCGAGAGAAATTAGGATGATGTGAATCTTGATATTAGCAACTTTGGAGTTATGCATTTTGTGGTATGGATTTTGATGCTAGAGTTTTGCATTTTCTGGTATGCATTTTGCCAGCCATAATGCAACTGGGCACTGGAAAGAGTGTTGGAGTTTTGCGTTTTGTGGTATGGATTTTAATCAAGTCTTGCAGATTATTTTGCCAAGATAATTAGGATGATGTGAATCTTGATATTAGTAACTTTTACGATTGAGGCAAAGCTAATGAATTCCTTTAATTGTCTTCATATGATTGTGCTTAGTGCTTACCAAAGCTCACCTACTTTGTTTACGCGGTGTCACACTGGGGGTGTGAAGCTCGCCGTCTCTTCCTTCACATTTCAATTATAACTCCAGGCCTCAAATTACTTGAATGTGCTTCAAAATGAGAAAATGATTTTTGGCATATCCTATACATACTTATTTTTTGTGTCCAAGGTGAATGCTTCAGTTGGCCAGTGGTACCTAAAGATCATGCTTACTCAGATTGTTTGTGGGGATACCACTTGATCATGTTAAGGATATTATTCTGAACTTGGAAGAAAGTTATCCCTCTGACTTGATGCAGGCGGACCTTTCTCTTGGGTTTTGTACATTGCATAACTTTCTTTACTGTTACATCATCACAAACCAATGGGAGAATCAGATTGAAGTACAGCCATATGAACCAAAATTTGTTCACCGTTTTAAATGCAGATTTTTGATGTTTTCATGTAGCTTTTCTTGTGTGTTGTAAGCTAGAAACTGATTTTTGCTCTTGTTCATTTTCAATGGAACAGAATTGGCTGCAAAACCAGAAGCAAATAGCTCAGTGAAGAGTTCAGTTTGCACAGAAGCTGGTGACTCACAAGGTGAAGTAGACAAAACTGATGATAAACGTGATTCAAACTCTGAAGGTATGTATTCCATTTTTCTGATTTGGATCCTACTTTCTATCTGTTAGTTGAGCAACATTTTTTAGAGATGCATTGCGTTTTGGAATGTTCTAATAAACCATATTACTTGTCCACCAAAGAGAAAAAAGAGAAAAGAATGTAAGACTGCATTAATTAGCCATATCAACCTCTTCTATCATGGGAATTATGTTTTCTGCTTGTTTTAGTTTGTATTTGTGAAAATTGATTGTGATGGGTGTGAGATGATATAATATTGCTTATGTTATACTCATTTATCTAAACTAACTACATTCCTTAGTCAGTAATATTTTGCATGTTTACTTTATAAGGGTCTTCTAATGTGGAGAGCGAATCCCATTCCATCCAAATACCAACTGAGAAGCAGAATGTTGTACCAAAAACTTTTGTTGCTACAGAGATATACGATGGAAAACCGGTAATGTTAAAATTTACAGCTTCTTGTTTTTCAACTTGAGAACAAATGTACAACGGTGCATTTTGTGAAGTCTAGGACATTACGATTTTGGCATTCTTGGTATAATCTGAAGGATGTGTATAATGTAAATACTTTTGTTGACCTTTGTAACTCCCTGCATAATTAAGGGAGCCAAAGGTCTTTTTACTGTTCCTATTAGCACCTTCTTGGTGCAATTTGTGAAATTCATCTGACATAGTTACTTGGCTCAAGATGCGAAGTTATTTGTTCATAAGCTAAGAATCAGCGGTTTCTTCTGTAGGTTAATGTTGTTGATGGCATGAAACTTTACGAGGAATTGCTTAGCAGTTCAGAAGTGTCAAAACTGGTTACATTGGTAAATGATTTGAGAGCTGCTGGTAGAAGAGGACAGCTTCCTGGTAAGTTGTTTATTCTGTGTTTGGAGTGTGGCACTTGTCAATTAAGCCTTGATTGGGACGAGAAAAAAAGTTCGTGAGATGTCAAACATGGAAAAAAAAAAAACCAGTCGCACTTATTCTATGTAGAGCAACGTGTGGCTGTTTCCGTGAACGCCTTGGGTGGTAGCTTCTTTCTACACTTCATTTGTTTTTGATGTTTTGGGATTGTGGCATGGGGGATGGATCGGAGACGAGAAAAAAGTCTGTGAGTTGGCAAACATGGGAAAAAAAAAGCTAGTCTTACTTATTCTATCTGGAGCATCTTGTGTCTGTTTCCGTGAATGATCTGAAACATCCTCCTTGAGTGCTAGCTTCTTTTTATGCTTCATTTTATTTTGGGATTTTTTGGGTGGTAAGGTGAATTTACCTTTGAATCTGAAACTAGAATCACTGGAGACCAAGATGATGCCTTTACTGAAGTTAAGACATATTCCCTCTTCTTACTTTGAATCTTCCTTTTGAATACTAATCAGAATTGTCAAGATAGACCATGTGGGACTAAGAGTTACTTTTTCTGCTATTACTAGGGAAAGTAGTCCAATTTTGTGTCAGCTGAGGAAGAATTTTGGAATCAAGCTCAAGTATTGTTAATATAGCTTTCAGTTTTAGTAGCCTTGCCCCTGTTCACTTTTTTCTATTTAAACAAAAACTATATGCTATTACATAAATTTAAGATCAGTAATTTTCTTTTTCTTCCTGTTTTGCTTTCTCTCTTTAATATTTATCATGCTGTTTTTGCCTTGTATACTTGCTTTTTTACTCCTGTTTAATCTTCATCTTTGATGAGGGGAGTTCTTATCTGAAACTAAATGTTAAAAAAAAGAAGTTATTTTAGAAATTCTTCTAAATTATTAAAGTATTTCTACCAAAAAAAAGATTAGGATACTTTGGGTCTTTGATTGGACATAAAGGTCAGTAGCATGTAATAGTAGTTCAGGTTGTTGGGTGGGGCACATGGAATATCTCTGGTGATAGTTACTTGCAGTTAAAAGTTGAAATTATTTGCATTTTCTGAGGTCGCATTATATTTAGTAATAGAAGACAAATGGAATGACATCATTAAAAGATGGAAGTGGTCTGCTCCAATATGTATAAATATTTGTAGGGGCAAGCACATTTGTTTAGGTAAAACCCGGGAAATAGGTTTATTTTAGTGTCACACAAATGCAGCTTCAGTATGCACTTTATGTTGGTATAGCATTCTTAGATACAAGGACTTCAGTTACGTGTTACCAAATGAAATGTTTATCAGTAGTGTGGTTTTCACATCATAATATTCGTAAATTCATTAAATGCAAGATAAGCTAGAGAGTTGAATTAGAAAGAACATAGCTGGATCAGATTGTTGTGATTGAAGTGCTATCCTTTGTATCTGACACTTTAATATAGCTGTCAATGATTAGAAATGTTTTGACAAGCAGCACAGGCATTTATTGTCTCAAAGAGACCTATGAAGGGGCATGGAAGGGAGATGGTCCAGTTGGGCCTTCCCATTGTAGATGCACCTCCCGAGGAAGAATCTGCCATTTCAACATACAAAGGCATGTCTAACATTTATGCAATAGGATAAACTTATATTTTTTTTCTTTCCAGTGTATTTATGGGGTTCTTATTTGCAGACCGGAAAACGGAAGCAATACCTGGCCTGTTCCAAGATGTTATTGATCGACTGAGTGCTATGCAAGCATTGTCTGTGAAGCCGGATGCTTGCGTTATTGATATCTTCAATGAGGTTTGCAAGCAGTAGTTTTAGTTCTTATGGTCATGGTGATTTTGCTCAGAAAGCTTTGCAGATTTGATATATTGCTAATAAATGTAGGGGGACCACTCACAGCCTCATTTATGGCCTTATTGGTACGGACGACCAATATCTACTCTGTTCTTGACAGACTGTGAAATGACTTTTGGTAAGGTGATTGGTGTGGATCATCCAGGCGATTATCGAGGCTCTCTCAAATTGTCTCTTGCACCAGGGTAGTCCTTTCCTCGGCCTTTCTTGTTCAATTATTTCTTTTTCTTTCAATTACTATTTTGTCTTGGGCATGTATTGAGGAGGTTGTACTTTTCCTTGAAGTATATAACTTTGACTCCAAATCAGTCCGAGGTTGCAGTAACTAGACTTGCAATAGTACAATAGTTGTGACAATTTAGGATGAGAGAAGAGTCTTTATAATGATCTTAGTAGCAAATTGAAATGGCTTTAAGTAGTAGAAGCCACCAAAATCTCACTAATTAGTTGACACAATTACTAATGTATCTCTTGTTAGACCAAAATCAACATACTCTATCACTTGAACTAAAATGCGAAAATAACCTACACGCACACTCTCTATCTTATATATGCAAAACACTTTATGTTCCACTACTTTTTTCACTTTGCTACTTTGTCTCTATTTTCCTGGAGTAATCACCTAATGATTCTTTCTGCTTTGAAAATGCACAGGTCTGTACTTGTAATGCAGGGAAGATCAACTGAATTTGCGAAATATGCAATTCCATCCATCCGGAAGCAGCGAATGCTCGTTACTTTTACAAAGTTACAGCTGAGAAGAATCAAGTCTGGTGATAGTCAACGTTTCCCTTCATCAGCAGGAGGTCCCGTCTCCCAGTGGGTTCCTCCTAGCAGGTCACCAAATCATATACGTCGTCCTTTTGGGCCCAAGCATTATGGCTCCCTGCCAACAACTGGTGTATTACCTATTCCAGGTGTTCGTCCGCAGTTTGCTCCTGCAAATATGCAGCCAATTTTTGTTCCCGCTACGGTTGCACCAGCTATGCCTTTTCCAGCACCAGTTGCCCTTCCACCTGCCTCAGCTGGATGGGCTGTACCCCCTATTAGGCATCCCCCACCGCGACTGCCACTCCCTGGCACTGGCGTTTTCCTTCCTCCAGGCTCTGGAACAACATCCACTGACAACATTCCTGCAGAAAATGCTGGTCCTCTTAGTGATGCAACTGTTTCTCAGAAAGTCAACTCAGATAGTAGTGAAGTACAAACACAAGACTGCAATGGAAAGGCAGATGTTAGTGATGCAGAGAAAGCAGTGGCTTGTGAAGAACAACACTAACATGCTGATTTCAGAAAGCAAGGTGGAAAAATGGCAAATGCATCGATGGAGCAGAAGGTTTACATTGCAAACTGCAGTGAGTTTGAAGAAAATGTAAAGAGCAGAACAGCAATTGTTCAGAGTTATACTCCCAGCAGAGCAAGGGAAGGAGAGTTATCTCCTCTTCATGCTCTTCCTTTTTGTTGTCTTATCAAACATAATTATACATATTTATATATATCTTATATTACATGAGGAAACTTTATGGTAGCTTCACAGAAAAATTTCAACTCATTATATAGAAGTAATGAGTAGTAGTATTTCTCTTCTCATATATATATATATATATGATATGAAGTCAGCAAAAACTTGTAGGGTAAAATGAACTTTTGACATTTTCTTCTTTGATGATGTCTAATTAATTTTCTTTGTCCACACTTAGAAAGAAAAAGTTACTATTTGTCCGTCTCAATTTGTGTGGTATAGTTTGAATTTAGAGAATCAAATGAGTTTTCTTTTGTCATAATTTTTTTAATATGCCTTTTAAATTTATAAAAATAAAATTAAAGTAATTTTTGAAGCTAAATAAATTAAAGATTCTATATTCGAATTTGTGATCAAAGATCAAAAAAGTTGACTCTCAATGCCTGAACAATACCACGTAAATTGAAACAAAAAGATCATTATATTTAGTTCACCAAACTTGCTGTTTTAATTATTTCGATGAAAGTACATGTGAACGAATTAATTATTATTGATAGAATCTGAAAGTGCCAAATCTATAAAAAGGCTTCCTTTTTAATACACTTCTAAGATTTTCTTAATTCATCTTATCTGAATTGTGATGAGATGATTGAGATACCTTCATTTTATTTAAAAATCTTGATTCAAGCTCCCCACGATGGAAAAAATCATATTGAGAGTCCACCACAAAAAAAAGGGTCTCGGAATATGTTATTCAATTTTATTTAAACTCCAATATGGCTCCAAACACGAAATTGGAAAAAAATGAAAAGAAAAAGAACACAACACATTGATCATTTTATTTTTGTTGTATCCATGTGAGATATACGTATAAGCAAAGATTTGAATAAAATATATAACGATACCTTGGCTTATAACATAGTTTAATTAACACCGGTAGTGGAGATCCATTTTTGTTTTAAATTGTTTTGTTGTTTGTTACTTGAGTCGAGGTTTTTGAAATTAGTGCGATCTTTCTATTATATGAGATAAAAGTGAAGTTTGTATACATTCTATTCTTATTTCAATCTCATCTATGGGGTATGTAATCAATTTAACTTATTTAAAAGATATTTATAAGTAATTTTTTATAAAAAGAAGAATTTATAATCTTGAAGATAACATTGTTATAAAAGACAGAAATAATTTAACTATGTAAACTCTTTATACTGTCCAAATTCCTCAAAACATACTCCCCTTAATCATTTTTTACTTTTCTAGATTCAAACTATTTAAATTGTGATTAATATTTTAAAATACATTTTTTATCATACTGACATAAATTGCAATTTATAATATTTTTTACGGAGTTTTTTAATATTCAAAACTTCATTAAGGACATATTCTTGCAACTTTTTATCATATGTTCCTTTCCAAATGGAGTACTTGAAAAGTACAAAAAAAGACAACATTTGGATATTCCATTAATATACCCTTCTTTCATTGGAGTAAAACCATTTCTCATATAATAATAATTCCCTCCAAAGTAATTTCATCTTTCATATAATATCAAATGGAAGCATTTTTTCCCAAGAAAATAATTACTATGAATTTTAAATATGTTATTATTTTCTTTGTTAGTTTTGGATATTGTTTTTTTCTTTCTTGTGCTGAATTTCCATATTTTAATCAATCACTAAAAGATGATGGCTCTCTTAGTTTTCTTGTTATTGGAGATTGGGGAAGGAATGGACTTTATAATCAATCAGAATTGGCCTTCCAGGTTCTTCATCTTTCATTCTTACTTCTTTTTTAATTATATAATTTTTTATGAAAATATTTGAGAGTTCATGATTCGATACGAAGGAAAATATTTTCTAGAAAAATAAATGAAATTATTGTTTATGTTTCTTGTGTTTGATATTGTTTGTAATATTTTTTTCTAAAATATACAGTAATCACAAAATAAATAAAAAGAATGATTTTATTAATCAAGATTGTGAGTACAAATCTATTTATGTTTTGATTTTTCTCTTCTAATTTTTTTTCGAGTTTCGAGGGTTAAGGGTTATAATAACGTATTTCTTGAACTAGGATGATGTGAGTCTATTTGAGATATATTTGATTTTCATGAAAGGATTTTGTGAATCTTTTTGAAGTATATTATTGTTAGGAAGAGTGGATAGGTCATATGTTCGATCAACTTTGTGAATGTTCTATGAATTTATGGAACTTTCAAAATATTTTTTAAACAGAATATATATTTTTATGTATGTATGAGTTATGATTTAGAATAGAGAAACATTCAAGAAACTTAACTGAAGATAGAGTTTCACTTAATTTCGATGTCTACATAAACGTAAGCAAAAAATATTATCTTATCTTAAAATAAATGGGGAATGGGGGTTTGGGGTGGTGGAATGAGGGTGAAGATGGGGTGTGTCGAGAATAAAAAAAACACTGCGAATATACAAAATATCACTTTGTTAAATTTGTTGTTCAAAATTATTTTTTAAAAACTTTAACCAATCGAACATAGAAAAATTGAAAAATAATATTTGAAATAATGTCTGGTTAGTTGTAACATATCATACCATGTGTTCTTGTAATTAAGTTTTAAAATCTTCTCATAATATTAAATATATACTTAGAAGTTCTTAATCAGGCTATTATTTTGATCAACGATTATTTATATCAAATTTCTCAAAATATTATTGAAGAAATAAAGAACATTTTTTTATTTTATGAAATTTCGTTATTATCATTATTGCTAATGCTTGATCTTTAGTTATGCATGTGAGGCTAAAAGTTAAAAATTAATTTGTTGCAGAGCAATATATTTTAATGACATAGTTAATTAATTAATTTAAACTTGTTAGTTGTTACTAACCTATCTATGACCACCTACTTTGACTTCCTCTTTCTTTGCTTTTTCTCTTCTGATTATTTAATGAGTTTAACTAATATTTATCGATCGTGTAAATATTGATTAAATAAAAAATCATTGACCCTATTATTTTATAATTATTTTTAACGAGCGATCAAATTTATAACAAACGTTTCTATAATAAGAGTTGTGTGTGATTCAAGCATGACTTTTGCATATATATATATATATATATATATATATATATATATATATATATATATATATATATATATATATATATATATATATATATATATATATATATATCATTATATTTGATTGTAGGAAACAACTTTTTTCTTTCTTCACGCAAATAGAAAGGAATAATTCTTTGAGATTATTTATCTTATTTAGGATTGGAATTAATTGTGGGGGAAAGCATATTTTATATTGTTCCAAAACTCAAAAGCATTTTAGAGCTTTAGGTCTTATAAAAATTTGATATAAATGCACTTACAAACATTAATGTAAAAATTTATAACAATAGAAGAAAACATCTCTAATAGGGGTAACAGTTTGGTTAAATGTAGGCGGGTTATAATAGATTAAGATAACAATCGGGTAAAAAATTAATCTAATCCACATTTGTTTGGGTCATAATGGGTTAAATCAAAACAGGTTATGTAATGAGTTATACAACGGTTCAAGACCCAACTCAATCCAAATTTTACTAAGAGTAATTATTTTATTTGTTCTTTTAAACTATTTTAATACCTACTAAAATTAAATTTTTTCTTTATTATGACTTAATAACATATCAAATTTTGAAAAAATACATTTAAAAAAAAATATTTTAACAAGATTGCTCATTAGTCAATTTCGGTTACATGTCAACCCAATTTTCAATGGGTTGAGTTGATGAATGAACAGATCAATAACTCGTCCAAACTTATATGAGTTGTGCTGGTTAAACGGGTTTGAAATTGATTTTGTCACCCCTAATCTCTCATGCCCATTTATTAAAAGAATAAAAAAAGAAATTGCCTCAGACTAGTTGTTTTATTTATAAATTTTTTGTGTTATTTTAACTAATATTCTGCATATAAGATGATATAGCTAAAATAACCTTTACATAAAGTGTATATATGCATATATTTTTTTGGAAAGACAAGATTTTGAATTTTCATATGCATATTTCCTTTGTGAGATTGATTTGAAAACATAATATATTCTCTTGAAACAAGTCTTTTAGATGTTGTTATTATTATTATTATTATTATTATTATTATTATTGTTATTATGTAATCATAATTTTATTTGATTTTTTCAATTAATTGCATGTATATAGATGGGAGAGATAGGGGAAAAGCTAAAGATTGATTTTGTAATATCAAGTGGTGACAATTTCTATGAAGATGGGCTAAATGGTGTAAATGATCCTACATTTCAACATTCTTTCACCAATATTTACAAAGCTCCTAGCTTGCAAAAGACATGGTACAATGGTAAAATAATCTTTTACACAACTTGTTATATTCCGAGGATATGTCGTGAAATTGGCTCATGAAAATATAATTTATTGAATCTGTTTATTTCGTAACTCAAACTTATTTTTATCAATCTAAATCAACTTGTACATATATAAGATGGGTTCGATATATGCTAAATCTATAATTAATATTGACACGTACAAAATCTTATAACAATATTAAAATTTCGAATATATAAATTTCAAATCCCGACTCCGTAAAGAATCAATTTTTTTCTTGTGGCAGTGTTGGGCAACCATGACTACAGGGGAGATGTAGAGGCACAACTAAGTCCAATCCTTAGAGAAAAGGATAAAAAATGGTTTTGTTTGAGATCTTATGTTCTTCATGCAGGTAAGTGTACTTTGTAACAATAATTTTATAAATTTTTACCAAAATTTTTGGAATATTTTCTTTTTTTATCCCATATAATTAAAGGGAATGATATTAAATATTTTTAATTATTTTTTTTGGTGAAGCAGAAATTGTGGATTTTTTCTTCATAGACACAACCCCTTTTGTGAATGATTATTTTACAAACCCAAAAGAGCATACCTATGACTGGAGAGGTGTCTTACCAAAGGACAAATATCTCAATGATCAATTAAAGGTAATTAATAATAATAATTATTGTATTTTAGAGTATATTTTGAGTTATTTAAATAGGCGTTCGGTTATGAATTAAATGATATTTTAAAAAATACAATATATAATTAAACAGGTGAAAAGAAAAAAGTCAAAAAATAATAAATAAGAATATTTAAGAATTTTTGACTAAAATCATTTCTGGAGTATAACCAAAACCTAAAGTACATCCTTGTGTTATATATGTTAACAAAAAACATCCCTGAAAACTATTCAAAAAGTTGCAAGATTCACCCTTTTGTCTATTTATTTTAAGAAACTCGCGCCCCAACAAAAAATGTGTCAAGTCGAATGAATATATGTACATATGGTTGTTTACATCCCTACTCTATTCAAATAGGGCGAAACGTCGCGGCAATTCAAAAAATAATGAATTGATTCAATTTTAACGGAATTTTAAAAATGAACGAGTTTTAAAAATGAATGAGTTTTAAAAAGAGTCGCCACCTAATTTTAGGAAAAAACTAGGAAACCATTAAATGATCTACGAAACTAATTTGATTCTAGGTAAGGGGTTCAAATTATTCCGAAGGAAAGGGGTTAAGCATCCTTCGAAATCCACAAATGTGGGTCCCGACTGAATTCATTTTTTTTCAAATTGAGGAGGAAAGTAAAATAATGTACAAAAATAATAAACATGTAATATACACAAATAATAAAATAAGAAAATATAAGAAACGGCCTAAAGTTTGCCTAACGTAATATATACAAAATATTGAATAAAGAGTATAATTCGAACTTAATTCGAATAACTTCAAGGAAGCAAGTCTTGGGTACCTGTAAACACACTTAGTAAAAGTGTTAGTAATAAATAAATATGAATAAAATTAAATATATGAAATAATAACTTAAAAATAAAAATCCGTCTTATTAACATTGGAGGCCTTGGAAATCGACGGTAATTTCTTCATCGGCCAAATTTAACAAGTAAACAATATAAAGTTAACTAAATTTTTCGTCTTTTAAAATGGGGAGGCCTCCAAAACCGACGGAGAGATTTTATCGTTGGCCAAATTTAACAAGTAAACAATATAAAGTTAACTAAATTTTCCGTCTTTTAAAATGGGGAGGCCTCCAAAACCGACGGAGAGATTTTATCATTGGCCATTTTAACTTGCAATAATATGAAATGAACAAATAAGTTATGACGCAATACACGATATTCTAAAAGAACGAAATAAGATAACAATGACCACATGATCACAAATTGACGTGACTATAACTGAAAATATTTAATGGATATAACCAACTTAAATGAATTAAGAACAATTAGTTGATAAAAAAATTGAATTAAACGAGAAATTCTATTACGCAGTAAAAAAAACTATATTAACCTAACAAAATAACAATCATAAACAGTAAACATAAAACAAATTAAGACAAAACTAGCAAATAGCAATAATATAACCAAATCCCAATAAAATACAGAATAATAATAAACAGTAGCACCAAACAACTATGGATAATTAAGAAAGAGTTTATTGGAATATTTCTCAAATATGAGAAAAGTCCTTTGTTCAAAAATTCCAACAAATAATAATACAGGAAAGAAACAAAATAAAAAAACTTGACATTTAATAAAGAACAAGCCGACCTTTGGAGCTTCAAATATTTTTTTTTTATGACACCAAATATGCCACCATCCCGACTAGATCAAGTTGTTGGTGTCGCTTAAACGGAGCTTAGTTGGTTCTCTTTGTTCCAGTCGCTATTTAGTTTGTCGTAGTACCTGTAAAACAGACAAAAGATCAAAAGAGGGGAAAGGGGAAGGGATTGGCAGTGTGGCCCTCGTTCTTTGCTCAGGTTCATTGGAGCTAAAGCTCCTCGCCGGAGCTTTGTTGTTGTTCGCTGGATTGTGCTACTGCTCGCTGGAAAAACGGAAAAGAAACAAAAGGGCTTTTGGGGTGGGGTTTCACCGGAGATCAGTGGATGTTAGGGGTCTGGTTTTACTGGGAAAGGGGTGGTTTTAGGTCGAAGTTTGGTTGAAGAAATGGGAGTGGCTGGTTGTTTGAGTTGTTGTTCTGGCAGAAACAAGAAAAGGTGAGGGATCTGGTGGTCTCTGGTTGTTCCAGAAAGAGTGGAGGTCTGGTTTCTGGTTGATTTTTGTTTGGAACTAGTGGTATGGAGAAGGTGGTGAGGAAGACAAGATGACCAATGGGGTCTTTTTGGGTGGTGACTGTTCGGAGCTCCGGCAAAAGCTCGCCGGAGAAAGATAATGAATAGTAAAATCTGAAAATTGAACCCCAAATTCTAACCCCCCCTCCATATTTTGACCTAGTTAATAACATTAATAAGAAAACACAAAATGGGCTCAAATGATGGGCTTAGTATTGTGGCCCAAAATTATCTCAATAGAATCCTTAATTATTTTTTTCGTATTTGACTAAATTTTAGACTGTGCTAAATTCAACATAAATATTAACAAATGTAACAAATAAAATAAAATTTTAAAATAATATAATAAACGTAACTAATGACATGTGAAATGCAATTTTAAAAATTAACTAACAAAAATTCTAAATTTTGATAAATAAAGATAGTTATCGATAAACTTATTTAAAATTATATAAAAATAATTATTCTAAGCTATTAAATAAATAAAAGTTCAAAATTACGAATTTTTAAAATGTTAGGCCAAAATTGGGTGTCAACAGCTGTCCCTTTCGTTGTGTATGATTGATGAAAGAAATCGTGGACAACGAAAATTGACAAACCAATTTTGACCGAACACATGAACTTGTAGAGAAGTGCGGTAGAAATATAGTGGGAGTCAATCCCGAACTCGCATCTAAAAGGTTCCACGCTTTGTTGCGTCTTTGTTGAAGTGATTCGCACATGTGGCTCCTCTGAGAGTGCATCCTCTAGAATGTTCTAAAAAAAATAAAGATAAAACTCATTATTATAGGCAAAACTAAAAGAAAAAGGGTAGCATCTCTTATAATACGATAAATGGAGATAAATACAGATCCCTTGGTAGGACGAATAAAGATGATGATCAATATGTAGGATTTGGAATGTATGTCCATCGGAGAAAAAAATGATGATTCATCGATAGAATTTTGAATGCATGTCCATCGGTAGGACAAATGAAAAGATTATCCATCGGTAGGATTTTATGCAAACATTTTTCAACGCAAGTTTCCACTGACTTGAACGTTGAATAGATAGGGTGCACAACCTTCACCTCCGAATAGATACGTCTTAAATGCAAATATCTTTCAACGCAAGTTTCCACAGACTTGAACGTTGAAAATATATGGTGCACATCCTTCATCTCCGAATAGATGCGTCTTAAATGCAAATATCTTTCAACGCAAGTTTCCACCGACTTGAACGTTGAAAAGATATGGTGCACATCCTTCACCTCCGAATAGATGCGTCTTAAATGCAAATATCTTCTTGGCAATGTATAAACTTTTGCGAGGGATGGAATCTTCTCGCGATGCATAAAATTTTGCGAGGGATGAAATCTTCTCGCAATGCATAAATTCCGCAAGGTATGAAATCTTCTTGCGATGCATTAATTTCTGCGAGGTATGAAATCTTCTCGCGATGCGTGAATAATAACTTGCGATGCATGAATATTAACTTGGATGCATGATCTTTTGCAATGCATGAATATTGACTCGCGATACATGATTTTTTATTTATTTATTTATTTATTTTTTGCGATGCATGAATATTGACTCGCGATGCATGATTTTTTGCAATGCATGAATATTGACTCTCGGTGCATGATCTTCTGCGGGGCATGAATATCTTCCCGCAATGCATGAATTTTGCGAGGGATGGAATCTTCTCGCGATGCATAAATTCCGCAAGGTATGAAATCTTCTTGCGATGCATAAATTCCGCAAGGTATAAAATCTTCTTGCGATGCATAAATTTCTGCGAGGTATTAAATCTTCTCGAGATGCGTGAATAATAACTCGCGATGCATGAATATTAACTTGTGATGCATGATCTTTTGCAATGCATGAATATTGACTCGCGATGCATGATGCCTTTTTTTTTTTTGTTTGCAATGCATGAATATTGACTCGCGATGCATGATAGTTCTGCAATGCATGAATATTGACTCTCAATGCATGATTTTTGCAATGCATGAATATTGACTCGCGATGCATGATAGTTTTGCAATGCATGAATATTGACTCTCAATGCATGATTTTTGCAATGCATGAATATTGACTCGCGATGCATGATTTTTTGCAATGCATGAATATTGACTCGCGATGCATGATCTTTCTGCGGGGCATGAATATTTTCCCGCAATGCATAAATTTTGCGAGGAATAGAATCTTCTCGCGATGCATAAATTCCGCAAGGTATGAAATCTTCTCGCTATGCATGAATTTCGCAAGGTATGAAATCTTCTTGCGATACATGAATATTTCTGCGAGGTATGAAATCTTCTCGCTATGCGTGAATTTCCGCGAGGTATGAAATCTTCTCGCGATGCATGAATATTAACTCTCGATGCATGAATTAACTCGCGATGCATGAATATTAATTTTCGATGCATGATCTTTTGCAATGCATGAATATTGACTCTCAATGCATGATTTTTGCAATGCATGAATATTGACTCGCGATGCATGATTTTTTTGCAATGCATGAATATTGACTCTCAATGCATGATTTTTTGCAATGCATGAATGTTGACTCTCAATGCATGATTTTCTGCAATGCATGATTATTGACTCTCAATGCATGATTTTTGTAGTTGCTATCAAGCTTCTCGCAGTACTTATCAGAATTTTGAGGTCTTCCTCAAAATTCTGTCCCAGTTAGAATTTTGACAAATCTCAAAATGATCTTCAATCTTGACTTGTTGGCGATAACACCTCTATTGAGAATTTTTGAGATATTTTCAAAAATTCTGTCCCAGTTTTTATTGTAAGGAGAAATAATAATCACACTGGGTATATGACCGAGCCGTCGTGGCGCCTACATATCCTGTTAATCAAGGAATCAGGTCAAATGTATTTCCAAACTTGTAGATGATGAATACTGCAAAGAATCTGAAATAAGATCATCAGTAGAAAATGTACAATATGAACATGATGAAATAGGAAAATAATATTCCATGTGATATCCAAAGCCTAGAGATATAAAAAAAAACATGTCACATTTTGGGACGGACAATCCACGAAGTAAAATAGGACTCTCACACATACGAGATTAACCCGATTACACTTTTACAATGAACAACTCAAAAGGCAATTTTTTTATTTTTTTTTTAATAAAATTGAAAAATTCTTAAAAAGGTTTTAAAATATTAAAGAATGAGTATTTTTTCACTTTTTCTTTTCTTTTTTGAAAAATAAAGAATGTGATGAGATAGTCAAACCTTCACTACAATTGGTACCAACAGTTAAGATTGCAGGTAAATCTCTCATTCTCTTTTTTTTTTTTTTAAAGATTGAATTTAAGGTAATTCCTACAGCTTCAAGTGGTACCTCCAATATACTTAAGGATCAACATGATCCGTTCATCTTGTTTCAAACAAAGGTTTTGAATTGTATCAATCCTCATATTTCAAGTGCCCTCACGAAAAAGACTTGTCCTATTTCACACGTATTTGAAACATTTGATTTTAGGACATTTTCCAAAGTTCACTCACACTCACAAGAATGTTCAATGCATACAACTGTGATACTATATGCTTGACCCTTATGTAAATCTCCACTAATGTGAGAACATTTGGAATGAGATCATGTAGGGCTTGTCATTGGCTTGTAACGTAGGCTTAGGGATGGGTAGGATATTTATTTGGGATAAAAGTGACTTAATTCCTCCTTGAGCGTCACACAGAATTTGTGCTCTTTATGATTAGTACGCCTTTGGCGATATATCCTTTTCATTGTTCTCCCCCCTTTCAACTTCTTTTGAATTCTCATTTTTTACTCTTTTCCCTTCTTCTTCTTTTTTTCCCTTTGTTTCGACTTCTTTTGAGTTCTCATTTTTTGGAGCTTTTCCATTTTTTTTTCTCTTTGTTTTGACTTCTTTTGAGTCCTTATTTCTTGGAGCTTTTCTTTTATTTCACTCCTTTCTTATAAATTTTTCTCCTTTTGTTGGAGTATTTTCCTTCCCACCTTTCATTGACCTTGTAAGGATATTTTTGTCTTTCTTTATTTCATTCACCTTTTCTTACTTTCCTTTTTTTTTTTCTAGAAGTCTTTTGCTTCATTGGCTTGGGAGACTCGATATCTTTGCTTTCGAAAATTTCAAATATGGATCTTCTCTTATAATTTGCACATTCTTGGTGCACTCAAGAAGGTTGGGCCAAGAGAGGATAGTGCTTGTAAGCACTTAAAAGGGTAGTGGTTAAGAAGATATGGTTGTCCAAAGAAAGGTTTCAGGCTCAAAGTGGGAAAACTAGGGATTAATGTAATTTGGTAGGCTTTGAAAGGCACAATCGGATCAAAAAAGGCCTACAATCCTTTCTCAAACCAAACATTACTCAAGATTTCGCCTCGAAAACATTCAGGTCAAGTTCTAGATCAACAGTGTAACACAATTGAACTTTGATCAAAAGCTCACCACACAATGCACATGAAACATAAGGTTAGTTTTATTCTTATCTTGATTGCATGCAAGAGAATTTTCAAGCATCACAAAAGTACAGATAAGAGGTACCACGAGAATCTATAGTTTACCGCAAAGTCAGTCTTTTCCATCATATCAAATATATTTACATGCTCTTAACTACATAGGTCCCAACCGAGCTGACGACATGACTCTTACAGTATGTACAAGTAATTTTTTTTTTTTTTTGAAAGAATGATTACCGAACCCGAGAAGGGCTGCCTACGTATCTCATTAAGATGAGAATTAGGTGTGCGTAGTTCATGCAGATATGACTTGGAAAATATGCACAAACTATTTTTTATTTTTATTTTATTTTTTTACCTTTGGAGAAGCTAATACCGAACCCAAGAAGGGTTGCCTACGTATCTCATTAAAATGAGAATCAGGTGTGCGTAGTTCATGCAGATATGACTTGGAAAATATGCACAAACTATTTTATTTATTATTATTTTTATTTTTTTTTACCTTTGGAGAAGCTAATACCGAACCCAAGAAGGGTTGCCTACGTATCTCATTAAAATGAGAATCAAGTGTGCGTAGTTCATGCAGATATGACTTGGAAAATATGCACAAACTATTTTATTTATTATTTTTTTTATTTTTTTTACCTTTGGAGAAGCTAATACCAAACCCAAGAAGGGTTGCCTACGTATCTCATTAAAATGAGAATCAGGTACGCGTAGTTCGTCCAGATATGGCATATAATAATTTAAAGATTTAGACAACTCAAATAAATTTCTAGGTCTAGCGCCACTAAAATTTGTAGTCATGAAGTATTTTTGACCCCCATTTTTTCCGCACCAATATGTTTTATAGTCTCTTAATCGTTAATTTTTATACTGTCTTTTGAATGTAACCTGCGAATTTTCACAGTAATTTCTACGTATACTCTTTTTGGATGTTTTCTTGAAACTGTCTCCTCCCAATTTTCACGAGATCCAAACATTGATATGACCGTCCCCGACTGATGTCGAGGACGGTATTCCTACAAAAATATGAGAAATATGTGAGAGCAGGACCATCATGCAAAATAATAATAAAAATAAATTGGTGTCACCTCATAGTCAAATACTCCCCTAATTTATCGTTTTGACTTGATATAATTGAGAAATGCAAGGACTTTAATTTCGCCAATCCTCTTGTCTCTTGCAACTTCGAACAAATAATGATTTCTGAATTCGGACATAAATCAACATTTCGCTCTGAAGAAGAACAACTCAAAAGGTAAGAGTGTTAGTTCTTGTTCATAATGGATAATGCAAAATATCACAAATAATGAATTAAAGACGTAAATACTATTTTAATTAAAGACAACCTGAAATATATCACATAGCATACAAATAATGAATACAAGTCTTATACAAATGTGCATCGAGTCTTGTGTCATGCTTAATATAAGATTTTGGCTTCGCTCTACACTAGATGACTAAGAGTGGGCTTTGAATGACTGGGAACCCAAGCGGACAACTTAGGCTGGAACTCACACAACCATTGGACGCATGACGAACCAATAAATTGCCGATTATTCCGAAAAAGGGTGAGTATAAAAAGTCTGGCTGCGGTTCCGCAAACCATCTTTTAATATACTATACATACATCAGAGATATGCCATGATATACAATGAAAATATACAATAACTAATGAATGAATACTGAGTACAATATGCAAATAATAAACAAAATATATAAGATATAATAAATGACACAACAAAAGAATAATATCCTCAATTTGAAAAAAAATAAACACATAATGGTTAGAACCTCTATATATCCCCAGCGGAGTCGCCATTCTGTTTACATCCCTACTCTATTCAAATAGGGCGAAACGTCGCGGCAATTCAAAAAATAATGAATTGATTCAATTTTAACGGAATTTTAAAAATGAACGAGTTTTAAAAATGAATGAGTTTTAAAAAGAGTCGCCACCTAATTTTAGGAAAAAACTAGGAAACCATTAAATGATCTACGAAACTAATTTGATTCTAGGTAAGGGGTTCAAATTATTCCGAAGGAAAGGGGTTAAGCATCCTTCGAAATCCACAAATGTGGGTCCCGACTGAATTCATTTTTTTCAAATTGAGGAGGAAAGTAAAATAATGTACAAAAATAATAAACATGTAATATACACAAATAATAAAATAAGAAAATATAAGAAACGGCCTAAAGTTTGCCTAACGTAATATATACAAAATATTGAATAAAGAGTATAATTCGAACTTAATTCGAATAACTTCAAGGAAGCAAGTCTTGGGTACCTGTAAACACACTTAGTAAAAGTGTTAGTAATAAATAAATATGAATAAAATTAAATATATGAAATAATAACTTAAAAATAAAAATCCGTCTTATTAACATTGGAGGCCTTGGAAATCGACGGTAATTTCTTCATCGGCCAAATTTAACAAGTAAACAATATAAAGTTAACTAAATTTTTCGTCTTTAAAATGGGGAGGCCTCCAAAACCGACGGAGAGATTTTATCGTTGGCCAAATTTAACAAGTAAACAATATAAAGTTAACTAAATTTTCCGTCTTTTAAAATGGGGAGGCCTCCAAAACCGACGGAGAGATTTTATCATTGGCCATTTTAACTTGCAATAATATGAAATGAACAAATAAGTTATGACGCAATACACGATATTCTAAAAGAACGAAATAAGATAACAATGACCACATGATCACAAATTGACGTGACTATAACTGAAAATATTTAATGGATATAACCAACTTAAATGAATTAAGAACAATTAGTTGATAAAAAAATTGAATTAAACGAGAAATTCTATTACGCAGTAAAAAAAACTATATTAACCTAACAAAATAACAATCATAAACAGTAAACATAAAACAAATTAAGACAAAACTAGCAAATAGCAATAATATAACCAAATCCCAATAAAATACAGAATAATAATAAACAGTAGCACCAAACAACTATGGATAATTAAGAAAGAGTTTATTGGAATATTTCTCAAATATGAGAAAAGTCCTTTGTTCAAAAATTCCAACAAATAATAATACAGGAAAGAAACAAAATAAAAAAACTTGACATTTAATAAAGAACAAGCCGACCTTTGGAGCTTCAAATATTTTTTTTTTATGACACCAAATATGCCACCATCCCGACTAGATCAAGTTGTTGGTGTCGCTTAAACGGAGCTTAGTTGGTTCTCTTTGTTCCAGTCGCTATTTAGTTTGTCGTAGTACCTGTAAAACAGACAAAAGATCAAAAGAGGGGAAAGGGGAAGGGATTGGCAGTGTGGCCCTCGTTCTTTGCTCAGGTTCATTGGAGCTAAAGCTCCTCGCCGGAGCTTTGTTGTTGTTCGCTGGATTGTGCTACTGCTCGCTGGAAAAACGGAAAAGAAACAAAAGGGCTTTTGGGGTGGGGTTTCACCGGAGATCAGTGGATGTTAGGGGTCTGGTTTTACTGGGAAAGGGGTGGTTTTAGGTCGAAGTTTGGTTGAAGAAATGGGAGTGGCTGGTTGTTTGAGTTGTTGTTCTGGCAGAAACAAGAAAAGGTGAGGGATCTGGTGGTCTCTGGTTGTTCCAGAAAGAGTGGAGGTCTGGTTTCTGGTTGATTTTTGTTTGGAACTAGTGGTATGGAGAAGGTGGTGAGGAAGACAAGATGACCAATGGGGTCTTTTTGGGTGGTGACTGGTCGGAGCTCCGGCAAAAGCTCGCCGGAGAAAGATAATGAATAGTAAAATCTGAAAATTGAACCCCAAATTCTAACCCCCCCCTCCATATTTTGACCTAGTTAATAACATTAATAAGAAAACACAAAATGGGCTCAAATGATGGGCTTAGTATTGTGGCCCAAAATTATCTCAATAGAATCCTTAATTATTTTTTTCGTATTTGACTAAATTTTAGACTGTGCTAAATTCAACATAAATATTAACAAATGTAACAAATAAAATAAAATTTTAAAATAATATAATAAACGTAACTAATGACATGTGAAATGCAATTTTAAAAATTAACTAACAAAAATTCTAAATTTTGATAAATAAAGATAGTTATCGATAAACTTATTTAAAATTATATAAAAATAATTATTCTAAGCTATTAAATAAATAAAAGTTCAAAATTACGAAATTTTTAAAATGTTAGGCCAAAATTGGGTGTCAACAATGGTTAAACTAATCAGGTGATTTTTTTTGTAAATTTTTCTAAATTGAGGGTTTAGATTATTTTCAAACAAAATATATTCAAATTAAAAAAAAATATTCTTTTTTGGTTCAATCAGTTTCTTAACAAAAATAGGCTGAAGGATTATTATTTTTATTTTTTGGATAGTATAAGGATATTTTTTTTGCTCACTTAGATAATATAAGGATGTATATTAGATTTAAGTCATAGTTAAGATATAAATTTAGCCAAAAACTCAATATTTAACAATATATAGACAATTCAGATAATTAGTTTACAAAATATGTATAAAAATAATCGAAGTATACTCGTTCAATAGATAATATATAATTTTTTTTTATATAATTAGCATATTGAGATTTTTATGTTAAATTTTATTTGTACAAACTTTTTTTTTCTTATTATTTTTATTTTTGGGATTTGCCAAAAAGGATTTGGATTTGGCATTAAGCAAATCTACTGCAAAATGGAAGATGGTGATTGGTCACCATACAATTAAAAGTGCTGGACATCATGGTATAATTACAGAACTTGCTAAACAATTAGTCCCAATACTTGAGGTAATTATTTATAATTTACTACAACATATAGTTCTAGCATTTATTAGATTTGATCCATATTTTTTTGAGAAAAAAACAATCACGTAGAGGCGATTTGAAATATCTGAAATATCTTTTGAAAGATAAAAAACTTATTTGGGGATCTTGTCATCTATGAATCTTCTTTACAAGAGCTTTTATAAGTCCAGAGGCGCACCCATCTTATTCGGTGGGGTGCACGTGCACATGTTAATTTTGGGAAAAAATAATGTGTATATATGTATATCTATCTTGAGAAACTGATAGCAATAAGGATAATAACAATACACCCATAAATAGCATAATATATAGTTTTCTTGAGCTGTTGGTACAAGGTAGAGGAACCACCTGCGAAATCAGAGTTTAAATCGCGCTAGAGTGTTTATTTTGTTATTTTTATTTTAAATTTAGCTTTGAAATGATATTTGATACACTTGAAGTTTTCAAATCTTGGGTTCGCCTCTGTGTAAGTCTTGACTTCAGTTACATATGTTAAATATCATGCAATTTCAAATCAAACAAGTCGTTGAGTTTCAAAATAACCAATATTTTTATTTGTGAAATTGAAAACTTCTTAACAGTGGCTATTTTCCATCGAAAAATGGCTGGTAAATGCTATTGCTACACAATATTTTTTTTTGCTTTATAATTATTGTTAAATTTTATTTTATTTTATTACTCTATATAGGAACATGATGTCGATTTTTACATCAACGGCCACGATCACTGCTTGCAACGCATAGGAAGCATCGATAGGTAACAAGACATCAATCGAATATACATAATATATATTTAAATGTATATCAAAGTTTCATTAATTAATTTTAAAATGTCGATTTTGATTTTTGTTCGAACTAATCGATTAAGTATTTACTTAATAGCAAGTTGGAGTTTTTAACGAGCGGAGGCGGATCCAAAGCTTGGAGGGGAGATGTTAAAGGATGGAATCAAGAGGAATTGAAATTCTATTACGATGGACAAGGATTTATTTCAATTGAATTGAACCAAAAAGAAGTAGAATTTGTGTATTATGATGTTTTTGGAAATGTGTTGCATAAGTTTAGTGTGTCAAAGGACTCTTGTATAAGTAGTCAATAAAGGTAAAAAAAAAATAACTATTACTTTTTAGTTTATTATTGATTGTTTTCTTTGAGGAATCAAAGTGTATAATAAATGATTAGCAGATACGGATTCAGAATTTAAAATGCGTCAATTTAATATAATCATATTAATTAATTTATAGTCCAATATTTTTAACTTAGTATTATTATTTTTTACGTATATTTATAGGATTTGAATAAAAATTATTGAGTTTACGTGAATTCAAAATCGAATTTCTAGGTTCGCTCTTATTTATTGATTGTTTTCTATATAATCTGGTAGAGTACGAAAGATTAGCTTTCGTTTGGTCAAAGATCTTAAAGTTGAAACTTGAAAACTTGAGTTTATAAAGTTGTGATTTATGTAATTTGAAGTTGTATTTGAACGTGCATTTATTTGATTTTAAAAAAAAAAAATTGTTAAAGGAGTTGAAGACAAATTTTCAAAAATCTATAGCAAACAAATATTTGAAAATAAAGTTTAAATCATATTCAAAATTTATGATCGATAGTTAAAATATTTCATAGTATTTTAGTTTAAGAAAGAGAGTTAAAAATATCCTTAAATTATTGAAAGTAGATCGAGTAATTTTGTCTTTAATGTTTGTTTTTTAGCAAAAATTTGTCTTCACAATGCGTCAAATTAAACAAATATATTTTCTAAACTATTAAAAAGAGAGAAATAATATCATTTGTTTGCCTGACTGGCGACTTCACATTAAATGTAGATTAGCATAAACTAATATTTTTTTACATAGTTAAAAATAAAAAAGAGAAGTATTAAAAAGAAATTCTGAACTTAACGTAAAATTTTGTTCTATTTTTTAATATTGACGGGTTTCAAAATATTCTTTATTTGACTAATCAAACTTAGATAAACTCTCGATCTGATACATAACATAACAACTGATCTAAAATTCTTGTAGAATCATGAACTTTAAATAAAAAATCGAGAAAAATGTCGAGAATCTAGGGGTGTACATTTCGCTCATGTTGATAATAGGATATTTTTAAGACTACCAATAACTCGAGATAAAACTAACAATTTTCACTGAATTTAAAGGTGTGTTCCATACTTTTTTCGAAAATAAAGTTACATCTCATTTACGAGCCTTTCTTCCAAAGCAAACTCATATTTATATTTTATTTTTATCTAAGCAAAAAAAATAAATAGTCTAAATGGGAAATTAATCAATGACTTTAAATCATACAAGTATGTAAAATAAACTCAGATTTAAAATAAATGAGTATTTCAATAGAAGATATTGGATACAATAATGATTAGGATAATATTTAACTGCTAATTAGCAGAAATAAATAAATCCATAATATTTTGGCTATTTTTTTGTTCAACTTTTTTTTCTTTTGAGTTGTTTACATAATGGAAACAAGGTCTTTTGATGCACTCCATTTATGTAAAATGTTTCCAAAAATGTCAAAAAATTGTATCCAAACTTGTGTTTGAGTAATTTGCATAGCCATAAATCCTTGTCCATCATAATAAAATTTCATTTCCTTTGGATTCCACCAATTCATATCACCCCTCCATGATTTTGAACCCCCACCACTTGTCAAAAATTGTAGTGGACTGAAAAAAATAAAAAAAATCACAATCAGTATAATATACGTCTTCATTCTTAATCAAAGATCTCGGGTTTGACTTTCCCTGATTACTGAATCACAATATAATATACGTCTTCATTCTTAATCAAAGATCTCGGGTTTGACTTTCCCTGATTACTTAATCACATTTGTTAGATAGCATTTTAGTTCTAATACAGGACTTTCTAGCGCGAATTTAAATTTAATCAGACTCCAATATAAATATTGAATACCAAATAAAAAATAAAAAATAATAATAGTTATGTGTAATATTTAATTACCTATCTGAACTGCTGATATGCTCCAAGCAATGGTCATGTCCATTTAAGTAAAAGTCAACATTGTTTGCCTATGAAAAAAGGAGAAAAGTATTAGAAACAATATTATTATAATAAATTACAAGATAAACCTATCTAATTTAATTTTAATATTATTAATAGAAAATGGTTCTCTATTAAAAAAAAATTAGAAATGAGTACCAGCAAACTTTATAGCTAAACAATAAAATTCATTATTAATTCTATATAACGATAGGTTTAAAGAGAAATCATCAAAACAATCAGCTAGCTAAGAGTAATTCAGCGACAAATTAACAATGAAATTCATAGCAATAGAATGGCCATAAATATTCACATGTTATAAATATATGTTTTTTTTAAAAAAAATAATTATCGAAATACGCATAAACTGACTCAGACATTACCTGTAATATGGGAAGAAGGTGGACTCCAAGCTCCTCTGAGCTACCATGGTGTCCAGCACTTTTAATAGTATGGTGACCAACTACAATTTTCCATTTTGCACTTGATTCCTTTAATGCTGAGTCCAAATCCTATTTAAATAAGGAGGTTAATGTTAATAAATATTACATTTAATTTAAATAAGGAGGTTAATGTTAATAAATATTACATTTAATTTAAAAAGTGTAAAAATGAAAGTTATTTATAAAAATAACATAAAATTAAAAACAAGTTTGTAAAAAGGTATAAATAACCAAATTTAGATTGATAATATATGAATCAGTGAAAATTAAGGTTTAGCTTTTGGATGATTATTCAACTTTTACTTTATAATATGACATATTAACTTTATCTAAGTAAGAAAAATCATTAATCTATTTTTGTAACCTAAAAATATAATATATAAATATGTTCTTTAATTAATTGATTTTAATTGACATATATGTCCTTTAATTTTGGAGGTGCTTAGTAGATACTTAAATTATCATGAATTTGAAAAAATCAATAGCATTACAATAAAAGTATGAATTATATGAGAATTTTCCTGGAATTAGTATGAAAATTCGCAGAAAACTTATTTTCCTGCTATTTTTCATACTAATTTTCAAGAAAATCTTGCTTTCTTATAATTCAGTTACATGTATCCTACTTAACAAAATCGAACAAAATGCATGTCATACATGTCAAACCAAGTGATATAAAGCCAATTAGGAGAAAACACAATATAATTATTAGACAAAATTGAGTAACTTTTTAGTTACGAAACGAAAAATATTATTTAGTTACTTTCTATGAAATTTCGGTAGAGTTCAAGTGATTTTATTAATATAATAGATAATTTCACGACTTTCAATGATTTTGAGGTAAAACTCTATGATTTTGTTATAAAGAATAGTTTAGTAACTTTCGATATAATAAAACAAAAATTTAATAATCATACATAAAATCAAACTCGAAAATAAATTTTACCTTCAAAACTTGGGAAAGATAATCTTTTCTAGGCATAACATTTCTCCAATCATAAGTATGATCTTTAGGAGTTGAGAAATACATATCTTGAAAAGGAGTTGTATCTACAAAGAATAATTCTGCCACATCTGCAAAATAATTTGTAAATAAGTAAATATTAAAAAAATAATTAAAATCTTAACTTAATAATTAAAATTTCATAAATAAGATTAATTTAATTGTGTTACCTGTATTAACAATATAAGACCTCATACAAATCCATCTGTTATCCTTTTGCTTAAGAATAGGACTTAATTGTGCTAAAGCATCACCTCTGTAGTCATGGTTCCCCAAAACTGCAAATAAAAGTATACACCACATAAGGGTTAAAAATATGTGTTTTGATCTAGTCGAGGTGTCAAAATGAAATTTTGTTAAGTAAAAGAGATTTTAAATTGGGATAAATACCATCAGTTTGAGTATATATTGTATATTATAAAAGAATATTTTTTTCTCAATCTGTTTGTCTTAGTTTAACTTGATAAGTAGTTTACGGGAAAAAAATTAAAAAAAATTGTGGTCTTAAGTTGAAGGTATGTTAAATGTATCAAATCATACTTTAATTTTTTTTTTAAAAATAGGGGACAAATAAATTAAAATGAAAGGAATACTATAATATGTTCGGTCGTTGCAAATTAACTATCATTAAACAATAACAACATACCCAATAATCTCACAAAGTGGGACCTGAATAGGTATACATAATACACAGACCTTATCCTATCTCAAAGGTAGAAACGTTATTTTTGTTGGGAATAAACCCTCGACAGAAATAATATTTACAGTAATAAAAACAATAAAAGCGGAACACAACAATACGGTTAATCAACGTGAATAAAAGAGAAATAATGATAACAAGATTTTACGTGGAAATCCTCCTAAATAAAGAAAAAATCACGACGCGAGAGGAGCAACTGATATCACTATAGTAAGAATTTATACACTTCTAGGTTTGAGTAAAACTCCAAAGACTACAACACACTCAAAAGAAATAATCCTCTTTTGATTTTTCCACTTCACTACAATATCGCTCGCGCTCTCTGTTTTTCCTCATAAACTATTTTTCCATGTGATGCCCCACTTTTCTTTTCTCTCCTTTGTTTTTGGTGCATTAAGAATGAAGAATAACCCTCCATTTTATAGATAACAAATACACTATTCTCCAAATGTGCTACAGAAGAAAATTAATTTTTTCTTCGTCACAGCTTACCAACTTTTGAATATTGAAGAGAGCTGAAAATAAATCAGCACATCAAATCTGCCAAACTTTGAAATTGTGAGAATTTTTCAAAGTTTGGCACATGGGGACGACTCTATGCAGGTTATGAAGATCCTTATTAGTGAAAACCCTACAGATATGCTGACCAAGGTGGGATCAAGAGACAAGTTCGAGCTAAGCAAAGAACTTGTCGGCATGCACTCAAGCTAGAAACTTAGAACTACCTCCTTCAAGTGAATGGGTCTGGAAGGGGAGATTGTGGGGTCCATCCCCATGTGCCAAACTTTGAATAATTCTCAAAATTTCAAAGTTTGACAGATTTGATGTGCTGATTTATTTTTAGCTTTACTCAATATTCAAAAGTTGGTAAGTTGTGAAGAAGAAAAAATTATTTTTCTTCTGTAGCACATTTGAAGGGTATTGCATTTGTTCTCTACAAAAGGGAGGGTCATTCTACATTCTTAATGCACCAAAAACAAATGAGAGAAAAGAAGAGTGAGACATCGCAGAGAAAAATAGTCCGTGAGTTAAAATAGAGAGCGTGAGCAATATTTTAGTGAGGAGAAAAAATCAAAAGAAGGTCATTTCTTTTGAGTGTGTAGTAGTCTTTGGAGTTTTACTCAGACCTACAAATGTAAAAATCTTTACTATAGTGATATCAGTTGCTCCTTTCGGGTCGTGATTTCTCCCTTTTTTAGGAGGGTTACCACGTAAAATCTTGGTATCATTATTTATCTTTTCTTCTCGTTGATTAACTGTATTGTTGTGTTTCGCTTTTATTGCTTTTATTACTGCAAATATTATTTCTGTTGCGAATTTATTCCCAATAATTTTTAATATATTCTCGGCTCAAGAAAAAAATAATCTTAAACAATACAGTGAAAGAATTAACAAGGGAACAAGAAATAACAGTTAATAACAAAAACAACCTACAGAGTATAAACTCACAAAGTGGGGCCTGAATAGAGTATACATATATAGTACATATAACCTTATCCTATCTCAAAGATAAAAACATTGTTTTCGATAATTCTTAGCTCAAGAAAAACAGTATAGTGAAAGAATTAACAAAGAAATAAAAAATAACAGCTAATAGATAAAAATAACATATAATAACAAAATACAAACTATAACAAACAATATGATAATCAAAACACATAAAAAAAAGAATTAAAATTAAAACGACAGCTAAAATAGACGAAAAACAAAAGAATTAAACTCACCATTATACCAATTTTTTTGTAAACTTGGAGCTGTGTAGACATTGGTAAAAGATTCCTCAAAAGCAGGATCATCCACACCAGTCAATCCATCATCATAGAAATTGTCTCCAGTTGATAAAACAAAATCTATGTTTAATTTCTCTCCAATTATTCCCATCTACAATAAATTCAACACACACACAAAAAAAATCACCATAGGGTATAAATATTTTAAATTGCATAAAATTGTACCTATAAACACATTCGATCTATGTGACATATTTATACGACAATTTGTATCCTATCATATTATATTACATCACTTAGGATACATAAACTTATTTAATTTGTATAAATTTAGATGCCTATTTGTGTGCACCTAAAGTTGTATAAAAAAGTAGATATCAGCTTAAATCAAATTATAAAAATATATTTATGTATTATGCTTTATTAATAAGTTAATCAGTATATCGAATACAATCTCTCTACTCTACAAAGATAGAGCAAGGTTTTACATTTATACTATAACATTATATTGATTATGTTATTGTACTCCATCTGTCCTTATATACTTGTCCATATTTTCACTTTTAATGTCTTTATTTACTTTACATTTTGACAAATCAAGAAAGGACAAAAAACAAATTCTTATTATATCCTCATTTAAACTTTTTGAAAGTTTCTAAATTTTAATTCATCCTTTTTGAAAGCATAATTAATAAAAGTAAAATTGTAACTTCACTATGTTTTATTATTGTTATCTTAATGTGTGTCATTCCTAAAATTGACTAGTAAATAAAGAAGAGGGAGTACATAATATTTTTGTGTGTGTTTTCAAGAATGTGTAAGATTAATAGGAGTCTAGTAGTGTATGCAAGCTCATAGTGCCTTTCAAGTTTTTAATCAAAAAAATAGGACAAGTGGGGCCCTTTTATTTTTCTTTACTTTTTTATTTTTAATATTAATAAAAGGACTAAACTAAGTAACATTTTTGTAGTTGTCTGGACAACCACTGAAGTTGTTTGGACAACTTCTAAAGTTGCTTCGACAACTGTTGAAGTTGTCGAACGACTAAAGAAGTTGTTCTGACAACTATGACAGTTGTCGGACGATTAAAGAAGTTGTCCCGACAACTACGACAGTTGTTAGACTAAAGTGTAAAAGTTAAAAGTTTGGGACTATTGTGAAAATATCTTTTAACCTAATCTTTTTTTTTGGTCACTTCTATCTTAAAACTTGAAGGACTTTTACCTAATTGACAAACTACTTTATCCCTTTTAATAGACCTTCCCAGTCTAGTACATATAAAATAAAATAAAAACTAAAATATGTTTTTTTTTGTCTTAATTTATGTGTTCCTTTTCGTTTTTCGAAAGTCAAACAGTTTAATTTTGAGCAGAAATTTGCGAGTGAAATTTTTGCTTTTTTTGAAATAAACTTATATATTTATAAACTACGTTAATAGTACTAAAAGTGTCAATAATTGACGATTCAAAATAATTAAAAGATATATAAAAAATATACAATCAAAAAACACTTGTTTGAATCTCAAAATTTAAAAATGTCAGGCAACTTGAGAAAAAAGTAATAAATAAATTAGACTATGATAGGTGAACACGAAATGCACGCGATAATCAATTAGCTTGTCTTTTTAAGGACATAACATTCAATTAAATAATTACAACTACTTTAATTGATTAGGTAGTAAGTGGATTAAAACAAATAAAATGGCCCCATTGGATATATTCTTTGTTTATGCCCCTAACACCTGTATTATTTAACTTGGCTGACAAGGATTCCACTAATTACATCTCCCAAAAAAACATTATTTTTTTTCCATTAGTCAAATTTCTCAATGAATAATATTAATAGTTCTTAAAATATTTTATTTTAATCTGACACAAAATTTAAAAGAAACAAGAAACTTTTGAGTTTTGAGGTTTATTTATAAAAAAAAGTTGGCCAGAAAATTTGATCAGAATAGTATTTTTTTCTTTTTGAACACTTTTATCTTTTTAACTTAATACATTTTAATTAAAAATGAAAAAACATATCACTTTATTTTTAAATAAAAAAAGAAATTATATATTTTTTTTAAAAATGTTGTCAAATTTTCAGGTCATTTAGCATTAATTTGACACGAAATTTAAGAGAATAAAAAAAACTTTTGAATTTTGAGGTTTTTACGGAATACTAAAGTATTTTTAGTATTATGATTATAAATATATGTTAGTAGAAAGTTAGAATTAAAGAGTAGTCAAATCAGAAAAAGTGATACGCTTTTTAAAATGATATAAGACAAATAAATTGAAACGAAGAATATGCAGGAGAAGGATGATGGTTATAGTGTTTACTTGTTGAGCAACTTGAGATTGGTTAAAGGTTCCTCTTCTTCCCCAATCTCCGACGACCAAAAAGCTTATCGATCCGTCGGTGTTCACCGGATGTTCTAACCGGTGGAGCTCAGCCATGGCTATCGGAAATAGTAACAACAATATGAAACTAATGAAAATGTTGAGTTTATTCATGGTAGCCATATAATTTTAGAAAGAAGTATATTAGGGTTGAAATTAAAATGGTGAGGAAAATGAAATGATTTATATGATCATTTTATAGAGGGGGTGGGGTAGGGTGGGGGTGGGTAGGTGATATTTTTATAAATATTAGAAATATAGGAAGTTTCCTATTTGAAATAATGAAAAATTGTATGATTATAATGTGCAAGTTTGTAGTACTTCTTTTGTTGGTACGTACTATTGTTTGCTAAATTTAGTTTTTAGATATTAATTATGCATTAAGGATAAAAAAAGATAAATTTAAAGTTAAATAATATTTAAAAGAGTTTAAGTAATCTTTTTGTCCTAATTTTTTTGGATTAGATATTAAAATTTTATTTTTGAATATATATTTGACTATAATATTTGATTAGATTTAAAAATTTTGATTTATAAATATTTCTTCAAAAACGAGTTTAGATCAGTTTTTTTGAGAAATTTTACTTTCACTACAATTTCTAAATTAAAAAAATCACAATTTAAAAAATTGAATTATTTAAAATTCTACTTTAAAAATTAAAATTTTCAACTTTTAACTTCAAAATCTATAGTCGAACAAGATCTTGTTATTAAAAATAGAAACAATATATTCTTGCAAGAAAGAGTTCACTCTATTATTATTTGGTATGAACTTTAACCCACACAACTTAAAAATGCTTATTAATATTTAAATAATATAATTATTCAATTAAGAAAATATGATTGATATATTTTTAATAAAGATATATCCGCCGTTAATTAATTATTAGCAACTTGGGTAAGTTTATTCATTTAGTATCTTCAACGATTTTTGAACTTATTTTTTTTTCTTAAATTCATGAATATTCCACAATCATTGACTCATTTAATATATATATATATATATATATATATATATATATATATATATATATATATATATATATATATAAAAGTGTTATAATTAATTAGAGAACAATGTATGCCACACATTATTGAAGGAAATAATGTGGATCCAGATGCAATTTATATATCTTTTGTTCTTGTTGTATATAAATATAACAACACCAATTCGTATTTTTCTTATGAAAAAAAAAGAGAGGAAATTTAGTATATGTTTAAAATTATTTTCCATATATATTATAATTGTCGATTGAGTATCAACATAACTAATTTCAGACCAAATATATTAATGTAGTGATGATTAATTTGTTTTCTTTCAATTTTTGATGATTAAGTTTATTTTGAATTAAAAAAAAAAGGTGCATCGAAAATATTTAACAAAGATTAAAAAAGTTAATGATATTATAATTTGAAGCGATTGTATTCATCTTATTCAAACATAAGATGCAAATCCCCGTACAAGTATTGAGCCAAACAAATTATACATGTGCTGCATTTTCATTTAATGATATTTTCAACATTTTATACATGTTGCATTTTATAGACTTGAAACTTAACTATCGGTAGAAAAACATTTCTAATGTTTCTTCAGAGAATAAATATTAAAATTTTAAAAATATCTTTAATATGAGACAAATATGTTACTAAAATACTAAAAGTATTATCGACGTGAAATAAATATGTCGATAAGAGATTTAAAATTTTAAAAACATTTTCAAACATAAAGTAAACATATTAACGAAAAGATATCTACTTTTTAACTTCTTATTAAATATTGATAATGATGATTAAGTTTTTGTTTTTTTTTCATTTTTTTTCTCTATTATTGAACATGAAGAATTTTGAACTTGGTCCCATGCTCAGCGTGGGCAACCTCCTTACTAGTTGGAAAATATATATTTTTAAAATATTACTCTATGATATGATGAGATGCCAAAATAATAACCACAAAAAAAAAACTATATATTATAAATTATAAAGTGAGATAAAACCATGTGTAATCCCTATCCAATTCCTTTTATTTTTGGCTTGTTAAATTTGATGTCTGAAATATGAGTGGATGGTGATTGTGAATTATCATTCACAAATATCCATTGGTTTAGAGCATGTTAGAGAGAGTATATTTTGAAAATGGATTTAAAGTTTGAAATTTTGTTTAGATAATATGTAATTTAGATTTTTTAAGTTATATTTTTATATAAATATAAGATTTTAGTTTTTTGTTTAATGATAGTTATTTACTATTGACTTAATATACATTTTAAGAAATAATAAATAACAGGGGTAATATTGCTATATTACAAAATGACACAATGAAACTTCGTGTCAAGTTTAAGGGGTCACTTATGGGTTAAATCTTAAATTTAATGCTTTGAGAAATGTGTTAAATAATAAGGAAGGGTAAAATAGACACAAAAGGTAAATTATCTCTTGATTTTTTAATTGGATAACTATTTTTAGTATAGTGGATAACTATTGTTAGACGGAGGAAACATAATTTGTAAAAACTAATCTTATCAAATGAGTAAATTATAGTTTATAAACAAACACTACATCAAAATTGATGTTTAGCGGCAATTAATTAGCAATTGCCGCTAAATATATACTTTTAGTGGCAATTAATAATCTTTGTATATGTCCCTAAAGACTTTAGCGACATTGAATCTAATAGCACTTAACTAATGCCGGTAAAGGGTAGAATACTCTTTATTCATGTGTATATTTATTGCCGCTAAAAGTTATTTTTGTTGTAATGAAATTACCGACATATCCTAAAGCGCCACACTACTAAATTACACGTATATTTTACAAATAAATATTTGCGATTATATGTTATTACAAACTTTCAAATACGTATAAATTTTACCGATATTCATTGGCCCAAAAAATCAATGATAGTAATAACTAGTTATTTTTATTACAATCCTTTCACATGACAAATAATTTATTCTCATCGAACATGAGTTTTCAATTATTATTTTTTTACAAATTTTAGATTTAATTTCTTTATACAATCCTTCTTTTCATAGAATTAGATATTTGAAATTAATTTAAAATTGAAATTTATGACCAAATGCCGATACAAAATCTTCCTAAATCAAAATATTAGCTGTAAATATCTTTGCAAGAATCTTATCTTGTTTAAATTAAAGCAGTACGTCAACAAACAAGTGACTTTAATTGGGAATATGAAAATGTACAATTTACTTTTTATCAAATAAAATTAAGTAATAATTTTGAAGAATTCAATTTTTGAATTAAAAATTTAACCCACTCATATTTTTTTATCAATGTATAGGTTATTATTGGCCTTTTCTTTTTAACATTGGATGGTGTTATCAATTACTCTTTTTCTTTTTTTAATCACGTATAATGTTGGTGTGATGACCAAAGCAATTATATTGAAAGTCCAATGAAAAATGAAATAGATCAAACTATATAAATTGTACTAGTTTAGGTCTTAATTACTATGATTTTTGATAATTTCGAATATTATTTCATATATCATATTTTGTTCTTTGGATACATGTATTACTACTCGCCATATACATGTATCTATCAGTTTAAATAATCGAGATACATGTTTTATTAATTTTGAATTTAATGTGTGTAACAAATTTTATTAATTAGTGGAGTAATTGAGGCTTAATTAACAACTCTAACATATCTGCATATTTCTTAGTGTATCAACTTTAACAAATCTTTCTAAAATAACGAAATCATAAAACCAAATAATTCTCTAATTGTAAACTTCATCTTCTTGGCATCAATTTGCTTTTTTTTTTTTTTTTTTTTTTTAACTTTGTGATTGTGAGTTTATCAAAAATGACCTATATCACCATATTGCTTTCTATGTCATATTTTGTCATTTAGATACATGTATCATTACTTGTCAAATGTATCCGTCGATATAAATATTCGAAATACATATTTAAAATATCAAATTAATTGAGGCTTAATATCTTATATTCATGAAAAAAAAAATCTCTATAACAGATACATGATAATTATGTTACAATAGTTACACACTTCTACATATAATGTCGATCACCAAGATTCAGTTTTAATAGTTAAAGATGAAAACGTGATTTGAGAGGATAAAGGAAGAGAAATGATATAAAATATTAAAAATGGTTATATATATAATTATTTAAAACTAAAACTAACATATATATATATGTGTGTGTGTTTGTGTGTGTATAAAATAGTGATGTATGTTTGTTAAGTAGTTTTGTGTTTTTAATCCCTACATTTTTTCTTCATTATTTTGATTAGGAAAGTGGAAAAAGTATAAGGATGAATCACTAATTTTATTATTTTATTCAATGGTTCATAAAAAGTTGAAGAATGTGGTGGAAATAAGTCTATGTAGACAAACCATGTTATGTTGTAGCATTATTTCCCATTATTGGAAGTCATAGTAGACTAGACAATTTTTTTTATTATTACATTAATTGACAGTTTATATCAGTTGTATTTTTTTTGTCATTTTATTATCATTTTGGTTTTTTTAGTTGAACATCACTCTCATCATTGAACTGCCCATATCTCATTTTATTACCATTTCTGCTTCATAAAAAAAAATTAAAAACATTTTTCATTTTTAGCATTATTGTCTCCCATGGATAGATAATTTCATCATATTGACCTATCAATAGGATTTTTGGATTAGGTTTGAACTATTTTCAACCAGTAAATTAAAGCCTTTTTGTGTGTGTTATTTTGTTTTGATATGTTAGAACTCTTTAAGGACTCGTTTGGTCATGCGATATCGTATCATTATATGAAAATATGATATGGTATCATGATATGAAATTATAAGATGAAATTGAAGTTTTGTTTGGACATAAAATATGAAATTTTTGTGTTGTATATTTTCTCACAAACATAAAAATCCTATAAGTTGTAAAATTATTAAAATAGGCCAATTTGTTTATTCAATCTTATCAAATAAAAAATTATAAAATCGCATAGTAAATTATTACAAAGGTATTTGTTCTACACTTAAGTAATTGTTTCATCTAGCTTTAATTTTAATTAAAAAATTGAACATAAATTGTAGTATATTAGTTTTTAATATAATCCTCTCACATAGTACGACAATTTCCTCAAGTTGATCTTGCATTTCTCGATCATATGATCAAGAAGACGAACCAAAATTGTTACTTTTATCCATTTGTTGGTCAATATCATCCGCAACTATACTTTCATTTTTATAGCATAGTTATTTCATCACTTTAACAATCAGTTGTGTGAGTTAAAAGTGACTATATGTTGGTGAAAATAACAAATTTTATGTCGGTGAGAATAATAAATTATAAAAAGTAATGATGTTATTATAATTTTATTTACATATGAAATAAATGGTTAGTAGATATAAATGTGGGATTGTTTTAACAAAATATAAACTTGTGGATTAATTTTTGTATTAAAATATCTCAAATCATGACATGGAATCACGATGTAATTCCATATCATGCCTTTTGGAGAATATGGAATCACATCTCATGATATGGAATCATGAGATAGAATCAGCGTGAAATCACATGTACAAACGTTAATTCCATCTCACGATACCATATCGTGATATGATATCGCATGGCCAAACGCCTACTAAGTGAAACTTAGAAAAGATAAATGAAGTGCTAGAAACAGCTAGTAGAAATAACGTTTACTGATCATATTCAGATCCTATTTTTGAAACTAATCTATTAAAAAATATGGCCTAGTGGTCAATGAAGCAAACTAGGTGATTTCTTTTAATATGTATCTATGTTATTCCTGATTAAAGATTACACATATCATATCTTGTAAAATTGGTCGATGGGCGTAAGAATTGACCCTAACACAACAATTATATAAAAGAAGTTATTATTAAAATACTCACCGTCATTTTATAGGCGCAAGACAAGATTCAAACCCCATGGTATCTCTATTAATATAAAAACACCTTATAATAAAAAAACTTTGGTCAGGATCCACAGAAGAACCCGATAATAAAAACCTATTGTACACAGTTTTACCTTTGCATTTCCGCCAAAGGCGATTAGATACTTGAAATTAGAATAGAACATTGAAGACATGCTTATTTATGCAAAAATGCACAAGAAAGTTAACTACCTTTTCTTTCCTTTAATCTTCATAAGTATACATGCATTTGATACAACAAAGAAACAAAATTTACACCATCATATCAAATCAAAATTGCAATTGTAACAAAACTGAACTCAACAAGGCATCAATTATAGTACAATATGATACATCTCATTGTCAGCTATACATCTTTGCGCGCTAGTAATTTGGCCCCAGAAGAGATAGGAGGAAGGTTCGATAATTACCAGAAGTCTCGGAATAAACAGCATCGTTTAGACACTTCTTGTATTTCTTTCGATATTCTGCTTTTATATACTGCATATCGATCTCAGCTCGTGTTACTATTATTCTAATAAGAGCTGCATCGTTCGTTCCCAAGCCCTTCATAGCCTTATGCAATTGCTGAATGCAAAAATGCAGAAAAAATAGTTTGAAAATGTGTACTAGATTAAAGTCATGATTGGTTTTACCAAAGTTTTAACACAATATTTAAGTAATCGAATCATATTCTGTGTTAGAATCAAATGAAGCTCGTCAAGCAAGTGTCATGTTCTAGAACGACTCTGATCTAGGCCATCACCTAGGCCTCGCCATTGGCAGGATATTGACATTACCTATAAGATTTCCAACATTACCCCCCACCCCTTGTTGAAGAAGAAGAAAACTGACGATTGAAACATGTCAAGGGAACAGGTCCAACGCAGTTGACTGACTTGTCTACAGCAAGTGTTGATGAAGAAGGAAGGAAGCTGAGTATTGGAACATGTCGAAGGAACAGGTCCAACGAAAGCTGACTAGCGAGTTACAACACTTGTTGTAGACAAGTCAGTCAACTACATTGGACTTGTTCCCTTGACATGTTCCAATCGTCAATTTCCTTCTTCTTCAACCCCCCCCCCCCCCAAAATCAACATCTCCCACATGCAACATGTTGTTCCTGGGATTGAAACTAATTATATGTGCTCTGATACCACTTGTTCGGATCAAGGTCTTACCATCATACCAAAAAATCTATAGTTGATTACTAGACACAACTTTAGTCTTAACCAAGCCTATCAAATCTAGTGCTATGTTCAACCAAGACTCCGACCTAAGACCATCTCCGACCTGTCACCTGGACCTTACCATAGACAGGACGTTTGCTTTACCCAACATTATTCAACAAGGATATAAGAGATATACACCATTTTTACAAAAGTACCAACTAATATTTATCATAGAGATCTTCGGAGTATGGTAAACAATACCTTCGCGAAGAAGCTTGCTGGATTCTTAGCACATCTCAAGATAGACAAGAGGCCAAATCTAAAGAGCCCTGAGGTTTCACTTTTTACAGCCTGAGTAACATCAATTAGTATATAAACACATTAGTAAACTACACTTATAAAGTTAAATTAAGCTGATTAGAGAGTAAAGTAAGTGAACTTACACTTCTCAATTTGTTCTTATACTTGCTTTTATAAGCATAACTAACAGCAGCCAAATGTGCACTGCTGCTTTCAGTGAAGATTCGTATAAACGTCTTCTCATCGGTACCCCATCTCTTCTCCCCTGCTTTATACAGAGCTTTAGCATCACGTTCCGCTAAAGCACTGTCAACTTCTGGACCTTCATAGCGTATTGTACGTACATACGATAGAAGCAACTGTTATATAAAAGCAAAAGCAAACAACACCAGTACATACATTAGTAGTTTCTTTGTAAATTTTTCACGTATGGTTACTGAACTTTTATCTACGTTAAAATGAGTAAATTCACATAACAGTTTTATCATGTATATATACTGTATGTTCATGACTCCCTTATTTTCGATGTGTATCTATTAATAGTGTAACGTCCCTTAGTAAAATTCCTAGTTCCGCCACTCCTTTGTTATATAGTTTTGCTCTAGTAGAAACTAACTCTTCCTATGAATGGGAGGCCTCTAGAAAGATTATAAAAAGGAGGAAAAGTTCACACAAAAACAACAGATATATCGAAAAAACAGATTACTACATGAAAGGAATTTCAAAAGCCAATAGATGGAGACAACACGGAGTTGCTTGGACGATAACCATCCCTTACTAAGATTGTGAGTTCGGACACCAAGGGAGCTAAAAGATTAGAAAAAAGAGGAAATTAGATTCACACAAGAACAACAGATATATCGAAAAACAAATTACTACATGAGAGGAATTTCAAAAACCAAAAACAGATGGAGACAAAAGGAGGTTGCTCGGATGGTAACCACCCCTTGCTTCCAATCCTAACATTATGAGTTCGAGTCATCAAGAAAGTAAAAAGATTAGAAAAAAAAGAGGAAAGATTCACACAAGAACAACAGATATATCGAAAAAACAGATCACTACATGAGAGGAATTTCAAAAGGCAACAACAGATGGATACAAGAGGAAGAGGGAGTTGCTCGGATAGTAACCACCCCTTACTTCCGACCCTAAGATTGTGAGTTCATGTCACCAAGGGAGCAAAAAGATTAGAAAAAAAAAAGATGAAAAATTCACATAAGAACAACAAATATATATCGAAAAAATAGATAACTACATGAGAGGAATTTCAAAAGCCAACAACAGATGGAGACAAGAGGGAGTTGCTCAGATGGTAACCACCTCTAATTACTTCCAACACTAACATTGTGAGTTCGAGTCACCAAGAGAGCAAAAAGATTAGAAAAAAAAAAAGAAGAAAAATTCACATAAGAACAACAAATATATATCGAAAAAAACAGATAACTACATGAGAGGAATTTCAAAAGCCAACAACAGATGAAGTTGCTCGTATGGTAAGTTGGTAACCCCTTACTTCCAATCTTAAGATTGTGAGCTCGAGTCACTATCATCATCAAATACAGAACGATAAGATCATTACCTTTTTATGATCATCAGATGTTCGCGATTCAATATCATGCTCAAGGTAAACACCATTCATAGTATAATAGATTTGCTTGAAATATTGAATCTGTGAAGGTGTCCTAGAACATATTACTTCAGTAACAGCTCTTAGATCAACAACAACGCCACTCAACGCTTGTCTGACTATAGTAGCATCCCTTACTGCTGGATCATGCATCCATAACAAGAATGCTTTCTGAATTTATCGATCCAAATGAAACAAAATCAACATATACACAAGACAACTTGAAGCAAAATCGATGTATATAAGTTAAATTATAACGTCATATATACCTTGTTATCACCACTAAGCTCTCTAGATAAGCGATTACTAAGCTCTTCTGAATACATAACTCTGTATTCCTGTTGAATGAGACCGCGTTGAGTTGCATCGCGATGAGCAAGGATATTGATGATTGATGCAGTATCACATCCAAATCCTGGAATAGCAAAAGAAAGTAATTATCATATGAGCAATAGTAAAAGATATATAACGCGTTCAATGTTGAGAATCTTAAATTTTGAATTCGTAAAACTTAAATTCTGAATTCAAACTTTAAATGAGAATGTATAAAGACTATATGATACATGGTATGTTGTGACATTGTGTTGTTATATATTGTAGCAAGTATTAAAATTTGGATATGTGATACATGATATGAAAATGTATACTAAATCTTTTAAAATTTGCTTATTTCAAAAAGTGTTATTTTAGAAAAATAATTTTGGGAAGTGTAAATTTGGTCAAAGTTTCAAAAAGGTATTTTGGTAACATCTACTACTAATCTACTATTTAAAAATATTGTATTCATTTTTTTTAAAAAAAAAACTTGACCAAACACATCAATCCTCTTGAGTAACCCTTTTTCTTAGAAAAATAAATACTTGTATATATGGAAAAGCTTGACCAAAAATGCTTTTAATAAATAAAATAAAAAAAATCAACAACATATTCAGTGTAATGTCATAAGTCTGAATCATTAACTTAAAAACAAAGAAAAAGAAAGGTCAGATCGAAACGAAAATAAGGATAACAAAATAGCAAAATGATACGAAAAAAACAACACGAAATAGTAAAAGTTGAAGAATAAGAAAAGAATTCAATAAGGTGAAATTACTAAATTACCCTTGAAAGCTTTATAAAGTTGTGCGGCATCATCACGGGGAGAAGTTAAGACAGGAGGTATAATCAAGGTAGCCATATTATATTATCTGCTAATTAATCTCTTGATCTTTTATGATTATTTAGAAATAATTAAAAAAAAAAAAAAATCTGCTTGTTGCAAATCGTTTCTCTCTCTCTTTTAACAAAAATTGTCAAGGGGAGAGAGAGAAACAAAGAGACGTTCAATAGACTAAAGGGGAGATTTACAAAAGCAAGTAATTCAAAGGGTAGAATTGGAAAGTTTTACATGAATGGTACAACTACAAATGCGTCTCACCATAAAAGATTATGTGAGAAATAATTTAATATGTGCCAACGAAAATATATGTATTATTTAATTATGTTATTAAATGACTATGCAATTTTATTTTTATTTTAAATTGATTGATTTACTATAAATAATATTGAATTTTTGATAATATAAGGAGGTACCTCCTCCTCCTCCTTCATATTATGGTTCATATTGTGGTACCTTTTTTTTGCTTTTGTTAACTTAGTTGTTAGGTGCGAATAAAATTTTATATTTGCTGTTGAAAAGAAATGAAAATTATTATAAGGGGTGATTTATAAGAATAATGTTGGAGGTGGACGATTTTGAATTTTTTATTTTACTTGTGTTATAGTTATAACTTGAAGTAAAATAATTTTTGACTTCCGACCTTGAAGGTTTGCTGCTGAGATAAATCGAGGTTAATAGTTTAAGACCATCAATTTTCAAGATCATAGAATGTAATTTTCTATCATAAAGTATAGAGATACTTCTAATGGTATATGGCCCTTTGAAGAAAAGCGTGTAAGCATAATTCTAAACAGATAATAATGTTTTTTCAGTTATTTTAGCTCTACAATTTATATTAAAGTCAATAATTTTAAAATATGTAGAAAGTATCTATAATTTTAAGAAAATAAAGTCACAAAGTGCATAAACTCCTTAGCTAGTTATCACAAATAAAATATTTTATCTTTTTAATTAGCGTTTGATTATAAATTTTAAATTCGATTTTGAAAATATATCATATAGTAAAGGTCAGGTTGTCCTGATGCTCTCCTCAGACAACAGACATTCAAAAATTCTGATATTTTTGCCTATATTGTATAGGAAAATACTAAGATTCTTTTAAGGAGGCACGTGGTGTTACAGTGGCTATTTGTGAGGAAAAAATAGTTATAATAAAGTTGCAAAGATCTACTAGTGATCCAGATCTCTTCTTCTCTTCCTATCTGACCTTCAAACAAGTCAGCAAAAATCTACTTAATCTCCATCAGGTATAACATCCTCCTTCAAATCCCATTTCCCAGGTTTAATTTGTGGTTTAAAGTTTCTTACTTTCTTGAAAAATTTCACTTAATTTGAGTAAAATTGATGATTTTGGTGCTTATTTGTGAGATTTGATCAAGATTCTTGATTTAATGAATTGGGGTTGTTGAAACTTTCATAAATATGTTTAAAGTTTGTAGCTTTAATTGCTACTTTAGCTGATTGTGCTTAGGTTATTGAATAATTTCTATGACTGATCAAGATTCTTGATTTAATGAATTGGGGTTGTTGGAACTTTTATAAATATGTTTAAAGTTTGTTGCTTTATTTGCTACTTTAGTTGATTGTGTCAAGGTTCTTGAAAATTTCCCATTTGTTGTGAGTAAATGGATGATTTTGGTGGAGATTGATCATGAATTTACTTGATTTGGTGAAGTGGGGTTGTTGAACTTCCATAAATATGTTTAAAGTTTGTTTCTTTATTTGCTACTTTAATTGATTGTGCCAAGGTTCTTGAAAAATTTCCATTTGTTGCGAGTAAATTGATGATTTTGGTGCTTATTTATGAGATTGATCAAGAATTTACTTGATTTGGTGAAGTGGGGTTGTTGGATTTTTGGGAAATAAGGTTGTTGGATTTTCCATAAATAGGTTTGATTTTCTTGTAGATGTGTTTATTTCACCCACCAGAATCATTTGTCCTATAAAGGGATTCAATCATCTGGTTAACAAATTAGCAATCTTTTATCTAAGCAAATATGTGTTGAGAATCAAAAGTATGCTTGATTTGGTGATTTTAGTTTTTATTTTGCGCTTGTTTATATACATATTCCCTGATTCCATTTGTTCAAAAAAAGAACTTGTAGTGAGATTGCATAGGTCCAACGTAATCCTCCTAAACGGTAGCAAAAGACGGGCAAGGATCAATTGGTTAGCTAAACAAAGTTGATATTGAAGTAGAAAGAAAGCTGATAAGTAGGAATAGAAGTCGGGGAATTCCAACTCTTATCTTGTTCCCGAGACTTCCTTTTTATTTGGTAAGCGAAACCTCATGGGAGGTTTGAGTCATTAATCTCAAGATCTAGGGCTCAATTAGGATAACTTCACATGAGCAATTGTAAATGATGAAAGTCATTCTCAATTGCTTGTGGTTTCCAAAGCCATTATCGGAGGGCAAGGTTTTGGACTTAATAATAGTAGTATTTATAATTCGACTTAAAGATCAATTCCTATATGCAATAGGTTATCAAAAGGCATTCGTTTAAAACGAGAAAGTTGAATATCATTATGCTCATGTAATAATAGAAACTGGCTTAAAGCAATGATTGGAAGCCTAAGAACACGATTATAGCATCAGATTGTATAAGTGATTGAATGCTTGTACTAGTGAAATCAATATTCTGGCTAATAACGATAAACATAAGATTGAAGGTATCAATTGAGATGAGAATCATTTTTCATGCAAAGAATGTGGTGTTTGTGATTGATCTCTTGTTTATAGTTGAGTTTTATCTAGCGGAACAGTTTTAATGGGGGCTATGGTGAGATACTTCTTCGAGTAATCTCATTTGAATGTTTCTTGAAGTTAGGATCCTGTATGGAGTATGATCCATGACTTCTCTTTCGACGTTCTCTCATACATGAAGTTAAATGTCTTGCCAAATTAGAAGAAGTGAAATCTGACCATCTTCTTGAATACATAAGCATTACATAAAATGCGTAAAGAACGTCATTTTTCTCTTACTTTACCATTCGTTCGATTCATACTTGTTTTCGATATTAACGAAGATGATCATTTAAGCGATGTAGAACAGAAGGAATGTGATTTATTTTCTTACAAGTAATACAAAATATATCCTCTACTCGCTGCAGGTATTTAACGTAGGATGGCCTTGGTCACCACTGCTGAAGTTTGCGATGCAAATCCACAGCTTATTGTGAGTGGTGAACTACGGGCACTGCAGCCAATCTTCAAAATATATGGCAGGCGCCAAGTCTTCTCTGGACCCGTTGTCACTCTGAAAGTATTCGAAGACAATGTTTTGGTTCGTGAGTTTCTCGAGGAGAAAGGTAACGGTAGAGTTCTTGTAGTCGATGGTGGTGGTAGTCTAAGATGTGCAATTTTGGGTGGCAACCCTGTAGTACAAGCTCAAAACAACGGATGGGCTGGGATCGTAGTAAATGGCTGTGTAAGGGACGTGGACGAAATCAATGGCTGTGATATCGGAGTCAGAGCTCTGGCTTCACATCCAATGAAAGCCAATAAGAAAGGTATTGGGGAGAAGCATGTTCCCATAACCATTGCCGGGACTAGAATCTGCGATGGTGAGTGGCTTTATGCAGATACCGATGGCATTCTGATTTCTAAAATGGAGCTATGTGTTTGAGAACATATATCTCACCATGCCTTAAGTAAGTGCATATGAATTGTGAACTTATTTTTATGGAGCTTATATAGCCTTAACTACTACTGCTTTATACGTTATGGCAATCGCGAGCTTCATTAATCTATTGTATGTTGTAAGTCAAAACTCGTCGTGAACACGTTTTAAGATGGTTTATTTAGTATTTCAACTGCAGATTTCGGAATATTTGACACTGCATATATTAGTGTTCTTAAGGAATCTTGAAAGTGACTTCTTCTTGGTAAATCTCTTATAAAGCCTTGGAAAGCCTCGGGCAAAAATGCAAGGTAATAATGTATACAATGTGGTCGGGCCCTTCCCTGGACCCTGCACGTAGCGTGAGTTTTAGTGCAGCGGGCTGTTCTTTTTTAAAGCTCTTATATCTTGCTGCAACTGATGACTAAAAGTCTAAAACAAATCTGACTTGTGTTGTCTGATGTGATACATGATGTGACTGGTTTACAGATAGGAGAGGGGGGGGTGAACTGTTAAATATCATTCGGCCATCTAGTTTACAGAATATATACATATACGCGACATATATAGTTGAAATGTATAGGTAATGTTGGTAAACTAGTTGGACGAAGGGTATATTTACGCAAGTTTCCCAAAATTAAAGAGGAGTGATTTTCACGCGAAGTTAGAGAAAGCAAAAGCCCAATGTTGCCCTAGTGGGGGACGGATCTAGTTGATTTAATCAACGAAAATGTTGGCTCTCCGAAGTTAGAATGGAATATTTTTGGCTTTCCTATATCTACGACAACACCAAGGTATTGGCGTGTGTTCATGTTTACTTCATATACAAGAGCAAACATCCTGGCTCTCACGATATGATGCCCTGAAATAGTTCGTGCTTCTTTAATAATTCCAAGAAGATTTTTAGAATGAAGTGCATAGATAGCCACTTTCAAAATCTCTATTTAAGACATAGCCAAAGTTTCTAAATGTTTGCAAGTTTAGCCATTTTAAACCTACCTTAGACATACATGTATGAAGTTTGGCATGCCAAAACCTAAAACTTCAAACAATTTGGAAGCAAGCAAGCTTCCAACTTATGCATTTGAAAGACAAATTTTCGTCATTTTTGTCCGAAATCGTAGAATTATTAGCCAGGAAAAATTAGACTCTAGACATTTATGCATAAAGTTCACGCACATATGACTGAAAACAAGATCAGGTATAAGTATTTTCAACACCATTATTAAGGGTACCATTAGTGAAACATTTCACAATTTCCAAAACATATGTGTTTGAACCAATTGGTTTCAATATGATCGAAGTATACACAATATATACACTATCAGTGTGTGTATATAGTGTGGTGTATAAGTATGTATATCAAATTAATAGTAAATGTATATTTAGTATAAAGTATGTATACTTTATACATATTCTGTAAACTAGATGATCGAATGATTCGAGAAGTGTGATCTTTGAAAAATCATTGTCCTTTCATATTGTCAAACTGCAGCTTTACTGTGACAACAAAATTGTACTTGGAAAGAGCTAACTTTTAGAAATCAGCCAAAAAGACCATTGATACATTGAATTTTACCAGCATATCTACAAAATCTTAAAGCTTACATCCATGTCTTTCCAATTTTATGTCCCACCACAAAATAATTGCCCATTTTGTGTTACTTATTGCTCTCACATTATTTGCTTTTTAACTTTTATTCTCTTTATATGTAATAAGTTGTATATTACGCTACCAAAGTTGCGGTAAAGAGCTAAGTAATCAGATGCCTGGAATTCTGCTTGCATTTGGTAAGTAGTGTTTTATACACTACAAGAAAATTGTGTATTACCTGGGAATTTTTCTGGGGATTAGTATGAAAATTCACAGAAAAATAAATTTTCATACTAATTTCCAAGAAAATCCCCATGTAATTCTCAGTTTTCTTCAAGCATTACTTACCCCCACCCCAAGTGACACTTCCTAACACCAATCAAGGATTAAACAGGTCTCAAAACGGATATCGAACATCAAATAATATTTATTTTTAAAAAAAAAAAGTTAATAACAATTAATTGTTCTCTGTGTCTTTCTTCAATCAAGTAAATTACAATTGATTGTTTTTTGTGTATTTCTTCAATCAAGTAAATTACAATTAATTGTTCTTTTATGTCTTTCTTTAATCAAGTAAATTATAATTCATTGTTTTTTTGTTTTGGTCTTTCTTCAATCAAGTAAATGAAAATTAATTGTCAATTAAATAAGTATAACTTACCTAAATCCCATAGTGTAATGACCTAAATTACATTTTATCCCTACTATTTTTCAATTTACAAAAATCCCTCAAAATAAGTGCTATCCGGATACATAGCAAACGAGCTAGATACATAAATTTCGATACATTAAAACAAATTCAGTTACACTTTTTAAGGAAAGAGAATCCATTTTGAATATGACTTTCTCAAATCATGCTAATCAATTTGATGTCAATCTCTTCCAAATGGTAACAACTTCAATCAATTCAAATTTCAAATTTTCTTCCATCAATTCTCTTCCAAATATTCAGTCAGATATAAATTCTTCCGGAATCAACAAATTCAAAATTTATTTTTTTATTTCTATTCATCGTCCCATGTTCATCAAATAATCATTCAAATTTGTCGAAAGTTTGATAAGATGCATAATGAATAGTAGTTGGACAAATAATATTGTGTGAATCTAAAATTCACCATTGCAGTATATCGATGAGATGAGGAAGAACTTGGAAATCCGATACATAGCAGAAGGAAATCATAGAAAAAGTTGATTATGTTGTTTGGCCTCCTTTTTATCCCATCTCGATCGTGGGCACCATAGTAGGAGATGATCAAAGAAGCTACTGTCCATTTGAATTTGTATTCATAATACATTAAAATCTAGTTAATGTATCCCAAAATTCTTCTTCTGATTCTTTCTAAAAAAAACTCAATTTTTTGAATCAAACTTGTCGACAAATTGTATTGATACAACTTGAACATGTCGATCTTGTTGAGACATTTCAAAATATGAGAAAGTGAGGTGGGGTATGAACAATACAAAAGTGATGAAATTGTTGTTGGTCAAAATATTGATTTGTGAATCTCAAATCAACCATTGTAGTTGAATTAAAGATCGATAAGTTGTTGAAAAAATTGGAGATCTAATACATCGTTGAGGTGAAGAAACAAGAGCTGGAATTTTTAATGTATTCGTTATGCATTGATATAACAAACACAAATGCTAAAGAGATGCATAACTTTGATAGATCATTCATACCTTTTGTAATGTTGCGTAATCGTTTTTTTTTTTAATTTTGTTTTGATATGGATAGATTTATATATACATTACTATTTATGTATTTCGTTTAAATTGAGAACTGTTGTATTTCTATTAGATACATTAAATAAGTACTTGTTGTCCATACAAATGTTAGGTTTGAGATTGATACATTACTTTGTGGTAGTTTCTATGTATCAGATACCATTAGTATAAATTCAAATTTACGTGTCATGGCTAAAAATGGTGTATTTGCTCATGCAAAAATAGAATGTTGTATATCTGATACAATATAGAGTATCATGTATCAATTATATGATTTCATAGATGTAAAATTGTGTATCTAACACACAATTTGTACAGTTGTGTTTGATAAAAGGGTATTTGATATTAGCTTTTGAATGACAAAATATTGTGTACATGATCTTCAAGATCTTCACATATTGCCTCAAACTAAATAGACTTTTGATAATAACATTTACGTATCACCATTTATGAATCTGATACATACTTGTGTGACACTTTAATATATCATGTATTGTGTACGGATACATATCCTTCTAAATTTGATCAGGATAGAAGATACATAGCAACACCTAGATACATGATACATTTGGTAGAAATTTTATATCAAGTATGAAAACTAATTAAGTTTATGTATCAAAACTAATATTTGAACACGATATATTGTGCATGATAAAATTGTAATGTATCAAAGTGTTTGAAACAAAGACATTATACATTAATTTGAGAAATAAAGTTAACTAGATACATTAAAAAACAGTTAATGTATCCCAAACTATAATCATAAGAATAATTTAGTATTTAAACACGATACATTGTACATGATGAAATTGTAATGTATAATAATATTGAAATGAAGGTATTATACATTAATTTAAGAAATAAAAATAACAAGATACATTAGAAATCTGAACCCATATATATCAGATAAAGATGAACAAGAAAATCAACAACTTGATCTATTTCGACTTCTCTTTCTAAACATTCACTTTAGAAGATAAATGTACATCCATTTTTTTTTACATTTACCCTTGAATCTTTTTTTTAACTATTAACATAGACATCATTCATGGATCTCCATCCAAAGTCCTTACCAAAGCCATCAGTAGATCAAATTTTTTCGTCTTTTTGAGCGTTTTTTCCACAATCTATTTAGAAGTCCTAGATGCATCCTTCTTAGACTAGTTGAGTAATTATAATACTAAAATAAGGATCTTAATCCATATGTATCAAGAAATAAGAAGAAAAAAAATAAAATTGAAGAAGACGACTATGGAGGTAACACACTTTATCAGGAAATAAAGAAGAAGAAAATAAAATTGAAGAAGATAACTATTGAATAGTTTAAATTTGATTTAGTGGAGAGAGAATCCTTTTATAAATCAAATTGATATGAAAATTGTAACTGATAAGATTATGGAATGAAATTAGGGAGAGATTAAAGGAGTGAAAAAAGGAAGAAAATCGTGTGTTAAAGTTGTGATATTTATGTATCTTGTTGACTTGAGAATTGAAAAAAAATAAGGAATTTTAGAAATATTTTAAAATGGTAGGGAATAATAGAATTATGGAAAATAAAATGTGTATATAGGTAATTTATCCATTAAATAATTCATCTATCTTCTTCTTCTTCTTCTTTTACCGACTTTTATGTATGCATCTCAATTAATTTTATTAAATATATGTTATCTTTCATATGTACTAAATAACTTTATTCTCTAAGGCCTAAACAGATACGAATAAATCACCGAAAAAAGAGCCTCTACTGAAATTTTAATGTGAAACATAATTTTCATCTCATTTCATTGACTATCGACCCATTATTATCTACATTTAGTAATTCATTCAACTCATTTCTACAACTATTATTATATATTACATGTTATTAATTTATTTTATTTTATTAGTTTTTGGATGCCAATAATTTAACATTTTTGTATGCATCCTTATCAAAAAAAGAACTGCTTAACCACTATTGATTAATCAATATTATTATTAATAATGATTATTGTATAGATTGTCCCACATATATCAACCCACTATTTCCTACATTTAGTATTACCTTTAATTTTCCTTTTAAAAATTGATAATCTAATAATTTTCCTATTGCAATCAATGTCTTCACCAAACTTCTATTATTTATCTTTGTTTTATCTGAAAATTATTTAATTAATCTGGAAAGATTTGTTAAACTTTTTATTTTGTGCCTAATTAGCTCTATCTCTAATTGTGTATTATATTAGTTACTAAACCTACTTCATTAAGTTATAGCACACGAGTGTCCCATGTTGTTAATTACTCCACCGTTCTAAAATATTTATTACGTTTTATTTTTTCAGAGTCAAATTACTTAAATTTTGTCAAAAAGATGTTTTTTTTCATCTTATTGATATAAAGATTATCGCAACTTATAGTATTTTTATATAGTTTTTCAATATTTTAATTTTAAAATATTAATATAATTTAAAAATTAATCAAATTAATTCTCGAAAAGTTACATGTGCCATTATGGGATGATATATGTCAATTGTTTATATAGCTTAATTTCTAGAGATGATTTGTTTTATATAAAAAAAAATCATTCATTTATTTTAATTCAACTTATTTAATGGATCTTGGCCTTCTAATTAATCTTTGTCCATTTATTTATCTGATATTTGGCATGTGAAGAAATTAACTAAAACATCTAACTGAAAAAATGTATGAAATTGGAATAGTCCAAAGCCTTAATTTATAAACCTTTTTAAATATCCGTAAATTAGTTTTTCACATATCAACACCAAAATAATATGAATTCTGACAAAAACATCTAATGGAAACATATAAATTCCTTTGCATCTCATGGACATTATATATATTATTATTATTTGTTAACTTATAAATGTAAATGTTATATATATATATATATATATATATATATATATATATATATATATATATATATATATATATATATATATATATATATGTGTGTGTGTGTGTGTAAAATGCACAAGTACCTCCTTTGACTATGACTTAAATTTCAGAGACACGCCTTAATTAAACTAAAATTCTATTATCCTCTGAACTTATTTTTTTGGTAATTTTGTGTACCTTTTTAGCTTACAGAGCATCCAAATATTTCTCACGTATACAGAGTGTGCCGCATAAGACAAAAGGTGCAAAAAATTATAAAAGAAAATAAATTCAGGAAATAATAGGACCTTAATTTAGTTAAAGTGTATCTCTAAAATTTCGTTTATAGTCTACGAGATACTTGTTATATATATATATATATATGGACATTATATAATTTTAAACATAAGAATGTTTAAAATTCCTATGAATGTTGTCATTTCATGTGAATTAGGAGGAGGACATGGTGGATATATAATGTCAGAAACATTCATAAATAAACCATAGTGATAGAAATTAATTTCATTGTTCAATTAATATTGACACATCATGTAAAAGTTATAATATATATCTGTTTTTGTTATATATTATACAAATTAAAGATGCATGCAACACTTGAAATTAATTATGTCTATGTTGGAAAAGTATACATGATAATATTTTAACTATAGGTCCACACAGGACCACAAGATAGCCATAATTGAATATAACTACCAAAGAGAATATTAAAGTAAATTAAGAGTGTGTTTGGTATGAAGGAAAACATTTTCTGGAAAATGTTTTCCAATTTTCCCTTGTTTGGTTGGGATAAAAGTTTTGGAAAATGTTTTTTCAAATCAACTCATTTTCCTCAAAATTAAGAAAAATGACTTCCCTTCAAAACTTAAGAAAAACATTTTCCAAAACTCTCCTCCAATTTCAAATTACATTTTTTGGGGGGAAAAACATCAATTTAAAAAAATATTTTCAATTTTAAATTTTTATTTTTTCACCCGATCTCTGACCTCCACCACCACCGGCCAGCCCCCCCACCCCCACCCCCAAAAAAAATATTCAACTTCAAATTTTTATTTTTAAACTCCTAACCCCCCCCCCCCCAAAAAAAATTAATTTTGTTTTTTAAAAATACTATCAACTTCAAAATTTTATTTTTTCACTCCTACCCCCTCCCCTTCCCCCACTCCCACCACCGCCCCCAAAAAATAATAATTTTGATTTTAAAAAATATTTTTAATTTCATAAATTATTTTTTACTCTAGTAAAAATAAAAGATTTCTCTCAAAAATATTTTTCATTCATAAATCAAACACTAAAAATCATTTCCGGAAAATATTTTCTACTCACCAACCAAACATGAGAAAATAAGTCCAAAATCTACTTGTTTTCCAGGAAAACATTTTCTAGGAAAACATTTTCCATGGAAAATATTTTCCTCCATACCAAACACACCCTAAATGAATAAATTCTACTTTTGAGGGTAGTTGAGCTAACAAATTAAAGAAGGATTTTACCAAAAATTAGCAAGTTGTTGTTCAAAGTAATTCATTCATTATATACTGACGTGTGGGGCGAAATCAGAATTTTAATTTTATAGATGTTAAATTGTAAAGATCGGTCATTTGAATAAAAATAATTGAGTTTGACTAATTTCGTATCAGAATTTATAATTCACTCCCACTTGTAAAGTAGGCATCGTACTTGAAAAACTATGCTCTTACGAGTTTTGACATTAAAGCATAACTATCGTACAATTTTTATTCCATTTATCTTGTTAAATTGTTTACAAATTTTACGGAATCGGAAATTTTTGTCTTGGCTATATATTCACAAGTTATATATGTTGATGTGCCTAGCAGTGGCGTAGTAACATACTGTCAAGGGTGTCCAATTGGACATTCATCGTCAGAAAAAAATCAACATATATACAAGTAAAATATATACGAAATGATTAAATAACCTATTTTGGACATCCTTAACATAACAAGTTGCTATCTCTGAACATCCTTTAAAACAAAATTGGCTCCGCCACTGAGTCCGAGTAATAAGTAATTTGGTACAAATTATATTACTTATCTTGCTTAATTATTCACAAATTATATCATATTATTGGTGTATTACACTTTATTCACAACTTATATTGGACATATCACAAGTTTGGAATAATCTTTATTCTACACGTTTTGTTAATTTATTCATAAATCGGGCCGAATTGTCAAATGTTGTCTTGTTCACAAATAGTGATGATAAATGGGCGGATAGAGTAAATGTGGACAGATTGAAAATATGTAAATATAAAATGAATAATAATTCAATTTATTTATATTTGATATGAATAAAAATTAATTGGGCAATAAATAAGTTGGATAAAATATTATTTATCCATATTTTCCTGAATAAATAGTATTTTACTTAAAAAATTAATATGGAGAAAATAATTTAGTTTTCTTTTAGATGAAAAATATTGAACATGTTTTGTTTATTTGTTTTCCTTTTCTAATTTTGTTGTCTTGCGTATTTCTGTTTTTTTTTTTTTGTTTCATTCTAGAATTGGGTTATGTCCATTTGAAATAAAGTGGACCTTTGGTCTTGTTTTAAACCAAAAAAAAAAGTTTTATTATATCATAAAAATTAAAAAAAGTTATAAATTTTTAATATAAAATAAATTTATGTAATAACAAGATGAAAATATTTTTAATTTTAAAGTAATAAATATTTATATTTTAGATTTAAAACATGCTTAATGCACTTTAAGCAATGTCAATACTAATACAAGATTTTCTTATTTTACACTATTATTTATTATCCAAAATAAAATTAAATAAAAAAATGTACATTTGAATGATATATTATTGAATGATCAAAGACTTCACCTTGTCAATTATAGAAAATAGTAGTTAGTTCTATAGAATAATATAAAAAGGAAGAGAATTTACACTATTTTTAGTGATATCATGAATTTTGAGTGAATATAAATTAGAAACTTAACTCATTTAGTTAATTCATATTATACCCATATTTTTATAGGTCAAATATGAATATCAATCCATATTTTACTCATGTGAAAAATCACTCACCCAACCTGTTAAAATATTAACGGATTAAGCAGATCACCAAAATATAAGCTCATTTTACCGGCACTATTCACAATATCAAGCTAATTTTAATACAATATTCAATCTACCTAGTAAATTGTTCACATATTTTCCTTTACTAAATTGCAAAACTTACTTGTGGTTTTTAATTATTTACCAACTTTGTCGAACGATCTAGCAAGACTTTGTATTATTTTTCGTTTTACCTATCTTGTTAAATTTTACATGATTCGTGCATATTAAAAGGACAAAAAAAATTATTATATTTTAAATATGACTTTAAGTTAAAGCTAATAATATATCAACCTTGTACCTTTGATATGGTTAAATGACTTAATAGAGAAAAATAAATGCAAAGAAACCATTGTTTTCAATAAAGAAAAGAGACAAAATAAAAATATTGGACCCATACAAAAGATTTTCATAGTATTTTAATCATCAAGGCATCCAGTTTAATTGGTAAGGCTAAATATGATATTTTTTAAAAATAAAAGGTTTGGGTCCATAAATCTATTCTTTCAGAAAATGCTCCGTGTGAAATGAGAGAAAAGAACCAAATTAGGGGCGAGCTACGGTGTCAGAATATCCTTTGTTAAAAAATTATGTCAAATCTTAATTTATATTGATATATATTGTATAATATTTTAAATATCTTTGACAATCAATGAAGACCTGACCGTAGTGCAAGGATATGCACAAAACTAGCACGACGTCTATATTCAATAACTTTGACGTGAAGTAAGTAATAGCTCGATGACCATTAGGTGCAGAAGTATGCAGGACATGCAAGATCGAATTTCTTATAGAGTTTACCTTTTTTTTAAAATATTACTAAAAATTTGAATACCCTTCATGAAATATTTGGCTAAACTAACACAAACTCAATCGATTCTATCTATTTGACACCCCTACTTTGCCCTATCCATCCACGTATGAGCACTTATTTATTAATTCGACATATTTTGATTTGCTTAAATTCAATCTAACATTTCTATTTAACGCCCTTACTCTGCCCTCTCCATCCACGTCTACCCTTCCCAAACTTAGTGGTGAATCAAAATTTTCATAAAAAAGGTTGAAAATATGAAGTAAATACAAGAAGAAGTCAAATAAGATTCAACATCTATTATATATGCATAAAATAGAATTGTAACCATATATAAACAATATAATTTTTTCAAAAAAATAAATCGACTGAACACATCAATCCTACCTGATTCCGCCCCTGTCCAAAACCTTCCCTCACATAAATTAAAAAAACATCTAGAACACATGCATTATTGTTTATTTACGTCATTTCATCGTGTGATATAGTTGAAATGATGATGATAGCTCTTGTACTTATTCATAACAAAAATTACATTAATTAATTATGAAAATTGTTTATTAATTAATCTAAGTGAAACTACTAATAGTCTATTATATTATATATAATACATATCACTATCTATATATATTTGATTTAATTAATTAACCACCAACTAATTGTATTATTCCGTCCTAATCTACCAACTAATCATTATTCTTCATATGAAATATAAACAGGTAAAGGATAAGAATGAATTAAATATAGAAGGTGAAATGTCTCTATTCAAATATTAAAGTCAAATATAAAACCTTATAATATATAATAATAACGTAACATAGGTGGTTGTAGTGACAAATCAGATCATTGTCCCAACGCCTTGATTAGATACTTTCCGTTTTAATTTATTTGTCAAATTTTGATCTTAAACGAAAAAATAATTGTTTTTTTTTAAATTTTTGTAATCTTATATTAAAAATATACAAATCTTATAAACAGGTCATGTGAAAAGATAAAATTAAAAATTATCTGGATAAAGAAACACTAAACAAATTAAAACGGGAGAATATCACATAAACAAGAGGAATAGAAAGGGAAAAAAATACGACAAAATTGAGGATGTTTTAAAAATAAATTACTTTTTTCGTTTCATTTTATGCGAAGATAATACCATTTGAAGAGTTAAATAATTTTTTATTGACAAAAAGGATAAATATATTTTCAAAATATTGTAAATGATGTGCAGATACCATCTGTCATACTTTTTAGACATTCGTGCCCCTGCCGTTCAAAACTAGAGAATATATGTCTTTCACTCTAACAAAATACTAAATAGGGACACATGACGCAATCTTATTCGTCGATTAGATATTTAACAAATGTTTCATCGGTGGATAAGATTATAAAGCGTGTATAATCATTAGTATAAAAGGCATATATGCTCTAATTTTTGAACGACAAAAACTCCGATATTCCAAAAGTATGATAGATGATATCTAGCTCGAGGATATATTTATCTTTTTTCCTTTTTTACGTCACGATAGTTTTCTCAATTTTTTAGGACTGTTTTTGATTTATTTTTTTTGAACTGTTTTGAATTATTGGCTATGTTGATATATAGTACTATTTGTGTATGTATTTTTTTAAAAATAGTAAATTTTATTTTATGGAGTTTATGCTTGCATTCTTACTTAAACTGAAGTATTATTGACTCGTATATTTTAAACTTAATCATATAAATCGAGATAGATAAATTTATTTGATTTATTAAAGAACTATGTGGAAACTATGAGCATCCACGTGATTAACAAATAATTAAGGAGCTTGATGAACCATACATCATTTTGAGGTGGGTTTAAGATTTTAAGTAGGCATTAATATGGACATCAAATTATTTCGAAAATAATATATGTCAAAAAGTTGAAAAAGATATTTAAAAATCAAGTTGAGTCAAAATACGTTAAATATGTATTTATTTTGAAAATAATAGAATTTTGTAAGTATAAAACAAAAATTCACTTGAAAAAATTCCTTAAAATCAGTCAAATGGCATAACTAAGTAGGCGTTTGTCCATGTGATATCATAGTATGATATGAAATAATGAACTGGAATCAGTATTTGGACATACAATCTCACAGTGATTTCATATCATGAGATGAAATTTCGCTCTCTAAAAATCATGATATTGAAATTTCATATCATGATTTGAAATTCTTAAATACGAAAATTGACCACAAGAAAAAGAAAATAATTGCATGAACAAATTAAAATAGGTTATTGATTGAAATAAATTATTTATGTATATTAAGAGAATTTCTAAAATTTTAATATAAAATTATTAATTTAACTGAACTCGTAATCAGATATACTCATAATTAACTATTGTAAATCTTTTATTAGAGTAAACCAACATGGATCAAATAAGAATAAGTTGAGGGTACATAAAAAAGGTTGACAAGAAAATTTAATTTGTACTTAGCTAAATATATTAATTATTTGTTAATCATGCATGTGTACTTGGTTATATCATTATTTAACAACATAAAATAAGGAATATGAGGGTAATAAAAATATATTATTTGCATGAACATTATAAGCAAAATGAGTTGTCATTTTTGTTTGTTCAAATTTAGGATATAAAAACATTTGAAAGTTCAAAAAGTTTGACAATTAAATCAAATTAAATGGTCAACATATATGTAGGCAATTAATTACAATTTGTAGACTTTACTTGGACCATCATGTCGAATTGGTTGGTCGATGGGGTTCCTTATTAAAAACATATTAAAATATATAACTTTTTTAAGTATATTTTATTTAAGGGAAAATGCATAAATATTTTATGCCTGAAATTCGAGAGACACACTTATACATACTAAGGTCCTATTACATCATAAACTTATTTTATAAATAATTTTCTATCCTTTTTTGACCTGCGTGGCATTAGCTTGAATAAAAATGTCAACAGGCGCTAACCCCACAAGACAGTGCCACGTAGGCCGAAATTTCGGACATAAGTTGAGAGGTACCAGTGGTGGAGCCAGAAATTTCTTAAAGGGTGTCCAGAAATAGCAACTTGTTATGTTAAGGGTGTCAAAAAAAGGTTATTTAATCATTTCATATATCATTTTACTTGTATATATGCTAATTTTTTTCCAACGAAGGGTGTCCAATTGGACACCCTTGACAATATATGGCTACACCACTGGGGTACTTGTGCATTTTCTCTTTATTTAAAAAATAAAATATGCATCTAATTAAAATATTTTATCAGAAGTTTAGGTGTTTAGTTAGAATATCACTTTAAAATATTGACTTAATTAGTTGTTTAGGTACTCAAATTTTTATCTTGTTTGTGAGTCGGGTTAATTAGAGCCAAAAAATCAATTTATGAATTTGATACAAATGGACTATTTGAATAAGAGTTGATGAATTTATCGAATTTGCACTCAAATTTCTAACTCTACTCCTCTAATTATGAGAATTTCAATTCACACATACTATTAATCCAAATATGTTTTATGGAACAAAAAACAAAACTAAATAGTAATATGTCCAAATAGAATATTACGTCAAGATTTTAAGTTCTTTTTAGTAAAAGCAATGTTTTTGAAATATTTTATTTACATGTTATATTATATCTAGTAGGACTGACTTGTCAAAAGAAATACTATATTTGGTGAAGATATAGAGATTATCCTCCCAACATAAAAATCTAAAAAATCAATTCGTATCTATTAAATATTTAGAATTAAAAATTTAAATATTTAAAATTAATTATATAAGTATTACAAATAATAATTTTTCTAATGTCAATATAATTAAAAGAATATATTTTATAATGTTATACAAAGTACATGTAATTTGAATTTCGAAAAATAAAAATTATTATGTAAACCGAAAAAGTGAGTGTACGAAATATTTTTTTTCTATTTGGAGGTTGAGTTTATAAAACATTTAGGTGTATAATTGTGTACTAAAAATAATAATAATATGGCAAATCTAGAAACAACACTGACCCAAGCAAAATTATAAACACATATTTAGGTAATCTATATCTATTATTATAATAAAATCCTAATTATAGATGGGACATGAGAGCATATAAGATAATAAAATGAATTAAAAAACTAACAAACAATTAATCATACATTATCTCATCCTCTTAATTAATCTGGTCAAATTTAAATCATTTCATGGTAGGCCACAAGAGCCAACTTTTTGTTGCATGATTATAACGTAATCAACTAATTATCATGGCAATTATATTAAAGAAATAGGAAAAATTAGTTTTTAATTAGTGCCATATGTACAAAAATTACAAATATGGATAGACTAGCTAATATGAGTATTAGCATGGTATATATAGTGAAAAATAATTTGTCTTATTCATTTTTCTTACGTAATTTACATATATCGATATTAATGATATGTTTTTACTTAAGCTAATTTTTTTTTATCAAAAATAATATATTCTCTTCGAATCCTACTGATAAAATTACAATGTAATGAATGTAGCTTACAATAATGAGGAATAATAATAAATATCAATACAAAAATCTTTTACCACCTGAAATTATATCTTGTTAATCATATGATTGGTGGAGAATCATATGCCTTATCATTTTAATCACACTTTATAACTTTACAACTATTAATGATTAATTAACTCAATTACTTTCGAAAAGTATACATTTTCTTTTTTAAAAAAAATAGTAAGCAAATAGCACAACTCAGTAATTTTGATTCGAACTTTATATATATATATATATATGTATATATATATATCAAAAAAATTATTTTATATGTATGGAGAACTTATTATAAGAATCCAATAATTAAAAATTCATAAACCGAAGAAGATTTCTCGTTAATATTTAATTAATTGGGAGAACAACCAAAAGTGATTGGATAAAAAGAAAAAGAAAAGTAAACTAACTTTAGCATTATAGTAAAGTTTATGGTGTCTTAGAAAGTAGGAAATAATTGCATGTACCATAAATTACGAATTGTTTTTTACTATTGAGACATATATTATTTTTTCCATCCAGTTTTTGATATTCCTAATTAAATTTGATTAAATTTAAATTTGTGTTGGAAAATTTCATTTTTGGGGTAAAACACTCCCTTATAAAGATGACTGCATATCTAAGCGTGACTCAAATTCGAAACTTCTAGTTAATTATGAAAGAATATTTACTACTCCTTCCCGACCATTCAAAGATTATCATAAAATTGAAAGATAAATTATATCTAATGGTCCTTTTAAAGATTTTCTTATTTATTCCGTCTGAGTATATAATAGTGTACATAAATCTTACCAATGTCTTACAGAGGTATAAAGATTGTTTCTGAAAGACCCGAGTTCAAGTGCATACAAACTTAAGTAAAAGAAGAAAGAAAACAACAGAGGAAACATAACAATCAATAACAAAAGAAAAGCAATAATAACAACGTAAAGTGTCATAATACAATAAACAAATATAGGGCAAGAACTACAAGGATACGACTAGTCACGACAAACACTAAACCTTCGCAAGGTAAGACAACACTCAGTTCCTACTAACCTTCTATCCTACGACGCGACCTCTGCTCCTTCCTTTCTAAAGTATTGTCCTCGATAATATAAAGTTGTGTCGAATGCACATGCATCTCCTTATTGGAGCGTCGATGCACCTCCCATGCACATGTCAAATCATCTTAGTGCCGTTTCTTGTTCGTCATAAAAAACACTTCACTTTCTCTAGTATAACCCTGTTACTGATCTTGTCACTCTTACACATTCATATCAACATCCTTATCATGATCTCCACAACATGCATCTTCGAAACATGTCATGAACTTTTGACGATCAATACTCTACCTCATATCACAATCTCATTCAGTGCGCTAAATCCTTGATATTCTCCCTTTTTCTTGCGTGTAAAAGAAAAAAAATAAAAAAAAATCATGAAAAGACACCAAACGTGGGTGTGTGTTAGCCATGAGCCAAACAAAAGAAGATTAAAAATTTAATATGGGGTGTAAAGTGTAATTTATTAAAACTTTTGGCATTGAAATGTACTTCTTAACCAGCTGGATCACTTCTGGATTGCTATGAGGTACATAAAATCCTAATTACTCACGCGCTTTAGTGGTACGTGAAGGTGAAGCTCTTATAAATGTGGGGCTAAACAGTAACCGAATTTAAGAAGAGGGGCCAAACTGCAAAATTATTTGTCATTTTCTAAATTTTATGTTTTTTTTTTCACGTTGGAAATTGGATAAGTCACATGGTTTATAAATTTATAAACAGTGTATTTTTTTGTATTAAAAAAAATAAATCATGGCATATTTGTTGCTTGCGTTAAAAATGATTAATTAAAATTTTATCTTATATTAGAGTCTTTTTCGGAGAAAATACTTTTATAAAATATTTTATAAAATACGTAAAATTTGACATCGAGATCCTTAATTATAAGATTATTTATATTTTCTGTGATAAGTTTATAATATTATTGGCCCCCCAAAAAAGCTATTTAAAATTTGATAGAGACATCTTTTCCCTCTAAATTTCTATCCTCAACAATTTTCTCCTATTATTTCGTACCTTTTTAAAATTAAATTAGCTTGTTCTCCAAAATAAGTAAAGAAAATACGTGAATAACAATTCTTGGATAATAATTTCTATATTATCAATAATTCAATATATTAAATGATGAAACTAGAAACTATTTTTTAAGAGTGCACTTATAAAATTCTGTAAAATGGATATGTGAGACTCTTATCTCGTAAGACTTACATCTCAACCATCTAGATGCATGTATGCTCGAGATGCGTCCAACAATCGACCATTTACAAAATTAGTCAAGTATCCTTGTGAAATCGCGAGTAATTGGCTTCTTCGATTCAAATTTTATCAACCAAATTTGTATGCTTTCCAATATATATCGATCTCTATTTGATATAATTTAGAAGTTAAAAACGTTGCAATATAATTTTTTTTTATTTCATTTAAAAACTTTGCTCCTACTCAAATATTTTTATTTACGTAATTTGAGAAAAAAAATACGTGATTTCTTTTTATATATCTAAAATTCCAATAAACAAGACTACTACGCAATAATTTTTTTTAAAAAAAATAAGCAAAAGAAGAAGAGAGGCCTTATATCATATATTCTCCACTAAGATAAAAGAGAGTTTTGATGTATATATGAAAAGAGACCTAATATTATCACAAATTCTCCACTAAAATAAAGTGAGTTTTGATGTACCTCTCAAAACTTTTCATGTCTTGACTTTTGTTAAATCTTCATTAATTATATTATTTATTATTGAGGTTTAATATAATTTATATACATATTTAAGGAATTTTTCACTTAACAAATTATCCAAAGGTTAAAATATCTACAAGGAACACTCTATAAAAAAGTAGTTACAAATTTATCTATAAATATTATAATCTAATAGTGCACAAAACTTTATCTTGTTGATATGTTTTATATTAAACACTTTAGGACTAATATTTATGTTTTTTTTGGTTTTTTTAATTGGTGTTCGATTCTCATATTAGAGTTTGATAAAATCTGAATTCGCATAGAGAAGTCTTATATACTCGAACTCGAAACCTTTTACGATAAAAACCTGGTTACTACTATACCACAACTTTATTGGTGAGTAATATATTTATGTATATTACTTACACATTGTGTTACTTCTAAATTTTATCATTGTAAATAATATTTTTTTAAATTTTTTTAAAAATATGGTCAAACTTCTACAAGAAAAAAAGAGGAAAATATCTCCAAAATATAAAAAGGAAATGTAACGGCTAAGATATATAATAAAAAATATCCAACTAAAATCTAATCCTTGTTGCATGTACACCATGGAAGATAAATAAATTATATTTACTAGTAAACAAAATAGATGAATATTTAATGCAAGCATTCCACATTCCCATAAAATAATAAATCAACAAGGTATTGTTTGAGTGGCAGGATATGAGATAAATAATATTTTTCCAAAGATAAAATATAAATTATTTATTTTTATCATGCATATATTGATTATTTTGTATAAAAATAATAAGATTAGCTATTTCATATTAAAAGATAGTAATTTTAGATTGAGGTATTCTTTAACATCTTGATAACGAAATGATTCATAATGTTGTGATAGATTGGTAAAATAATTTTACTTTTTTTTAATTGATGTAAAATGTTTTAGCTAGCGTTTGATAATATATTTTAAATTAGATTTTTAAATACTTATAACATTTTTTATTAAAAATTTTCAAATAAATACATGTCCACACAACTTCATATTCTAAAAATTACTTTTCAACTTTCGCCTCAAAAAAATCAAATTTCAAGTTTTAACTTCAAAATTAATGATCGAATAGAAACTTAATTACACCCTAATACTTTGTTTAAATGGTTATTATGTATTGTTTTATAACGTAACGTATTACATTCTATCGTTTTAATGAATACAAATATCTGGATACATTATATCGTTCTCTATCGTTACATAATGTCACATATTCATAATTCTAATGATAAATATAAGCTATTATAAAAAAATAAAATATAAAGATTAAAAAATAAATAAGAAAAAGAATGAAAAGAAAGTATTAAGTATCGACGTGATTAATAGTTACACAAAATGAGTCTTTTCATCATTATCTAACCATGTTTTAGCCAACATGATACAATAGAATTTATAAAATAAATACAATTAAAAAATAAATAAGAAAAATATTAAGATAACAATGTTGATTACACCAAATTAATTATGATACAAAATGAGTCTTTTCATCGCCATGGTTTTAGCCTAACACAATACAATAGAATTTGATTACAATCAAAATAAAATTATATTTAGACTAATAATACTATAATATAACAAATAACAATCATCGAACACGTAATAAGAATATCAAACACCAATTGAAAAACGAAAAAAAAAAATATAATTTAAAATAAAATAGTAGTAGTAACAAATACAGAGCATTTCAAGCTGTTGAAGCGTCACTGCTCACTCCCTCCTTCTTCCACAGAGAGAGAGAGAGAGAGAGAGAGAGAGAGAGAGAGAGAGAGAGAAAACCACCATTGAAACCCGAGCTAAATGCCCATAGATCCGTTAACATTGCCGTATTTTGACCCGGCCCATTAACCCAAATACCCTCATTCACTCTTCTTCTTCCTCACTATTCTCCATTTCTCACTTTTGTTTAGAAAACAGAGTAAAAGAATCAGTTTTGCTCTTTTGTTGCTGTTGGTTATTGTCCTTTTAGTACTTTCCTTCGTACCCACTTCTTCTAAATTCTACTTTTTGTTTCAGTTCTTGAAGTAAAAGGCAAAAAAGTAGCAAAAAACAACGAAAACCAAGTGTAAAGTTGTAGTCTTTGTAGTTGGTACTCTAGTGGGTGTGGTGAAAATTGAGGTTCTTGGTGTTTGGGAACTTCAGATCTGATGGGAAGAACAAGTGTTGCTGATGATTTCATGGTCTTTTCTTTTACTGACGTTGACTTCAAGGAGTGAAGAGAAAAGTATAAACTAGTCCTTTTTTTTTTTGAAGCTTTGAGGGACAAATTCTTTAAAAGGGTACTGATATAATCATTCAATAATAGTAAAAATGATGGCTTTTGGAAGTCCTAGTAGTAATGCTCATAGTACAAGCTCTACTTGCCACTCTTTACTTAGAGAACTGCAGGTCTCTTTTCTTTCTCCTCTTACTCTCTGTTTTACTACTTTTTACTGTACATGGTTTCTTGAAATCCATTTGATTAAATGTTCTGTCTGTGGGGAATTTACTTACTTATATATAGTTCTTGAATTTTTTGTTTTTTCTTGGTGTTTATGAGAAAGGGTGTTTTTGTTTTTCTTGGTTTTGTTCTCTTCATTTTTTTGTTTTTTAGGAAAAAGATGGAGACTTTTACTTGATTTGAGGTGGGGTTTTGGTTAGTATGGTGAATAATGCTTCTTAAAGCATAGAAACTATTTATTGTGCTGTTTATTTATGGCTTGGTAGTTATAATGTCTGTTCAATTAAGTTGAAGTAGTTGTTTCTGCTGTTGGGTTTTTAAGTTAGTTGAAGTCTAATTAATGTTTTTTTGTGATATAACTGTTTGTTTTTGGATTATGAAATCCAAGTTTGCTTGTATGATTTATTCTGGGATTTCCTTTGTTTTTGTCTTTCTCATGGCTTCAATTAATGCTTGATTCAAGTTTGATCTTGTAGTTGGAATTTTACAACCATTAGTGGAAAATGATAACATTTTGTGTTCAAGATTTTCTGTAGTTCCTGTATAGAATTTCTGGGTGAATATGATGGGAGTCCCTATGGGATTTCTGGCTTCTGGGTGATTAAGTTGGCACCTGGGAGGGAATAGTAGTAGTTAGTTTTTGCTGTTTCTCATGTATGTGAGAGACTGCAGTATTGGTCCCTGATTTTTGGAATGTGTATTGACTCTGGTTGGTGGTGATGTCCAGCAAATATGGACTGATATTGGAGAGAGTGAAGTTGATAAAGACCGTATGCTGTTGGAGCTGGAAAGAGAGTGTATGGAAGTCTATCGAAGAAAAGTTGAAGAAGCCGCCAACGCAAAATCACGTCTTCATCAGTCTGTTGCAGCTAAAGAAGCTGAGCTTGCAACCTTAATGGCTGCTCTTGGTGAACACAACATTAATTCACCGGTAAGGAACACTTCCCTACATGTGGAAACTTTTATCATAGTTAAAAGCTCTCTACTCCCCCTTGTTTATATTTTTCCTTTCATATGGTTACTAGAATTGCTTCCCCTTTTTGGTGAAATGGCACTTCCTTGATCAGATAGACCAAAAAACTATGAACTGATTGCTTTCCTGTAGCCTTAGCAACGCCTCAACTCGCGCAAAGTGGGATTTTGATGTTATTGTTACTTTTCCTTAGCTGTAAGCCAATGCATTGGCTTACAGCTTAGAGGTTCTTCTAGGCTGTACGGTTGTATCATATCTTAAGCAACTAGCGTGATTCCTGTTATCTTCCAAATAACATGAATCTCACAAATGGAAGACAGAACTGTCAAGTTCTCTTGGAATAGAAATATATGGATGATCCATCTCATGAATTCTATATTTCATGTACTCATGATTTATTAGTGTAGCAAGGTGAACTTTAAAGTTAATTTATATTTAAAGAATTGAAAGTTCCATATTCTGCTAAAGATATGGAGAAGGAGTATAGTGATCTAGTTGTTTCATTTTTCTTGGATTTGGGGGAGCGTGTGGAGTAGCTAATTTAAGAGGTACTCTCGTTGTTTGGACGAATGATTGCTCATATTGTCTAACCCTGTAAAGTCTCCAATTGCACCATTGAGTATCTTCAACATCTAATCTTTTTAGTTGTTTCTGCCTAGAAGATTCACCCCTGCGATGTTTGCTCATCTTCTCATCAAATTAAGTTTCGAGCACAGTTTACTGCTTTGTTTCGTATTTGGAAAGAAAGCATATGCACTAATCAGCTCTTGAATTTTTGGTGTAATGTGAAGTATGTCTATGATGTATATGTAATTGTGAGTTCATAGACTCCCTGAAGATTCAAGGGAATCAGTATTGTTTTTGCAGCACGTATATTGAGCGCTTGGTGCAACTCATTAACTATAAATAAAGGAGTAACAATTTTGGCCTATTACAGAAAAAGAGAAGGGGTTAGTTTTGGTTTGATTCCAAAGTGAAGACAAGGCTTTGTTTTTCTTCGTTTTCTAAAACCAGAACTGTTCTGGAACCAAACAACTTCAGTTTTGGTTTTTGAAAAACTTTCTGGAATCTTTTTGAACAACCGATCCATATTTTCGCTTGTTAATTTTGCTTTTGTGGTTATAACAGATACAGTCAGAGAAGATGTCAGCTTCATTGAAGGAGCAGCTTGGGTTAATCATGCCTCTTGTTGATGATTTAAAAGCAAAGAAAGACGAGAGAGTTAAGCAGTTCGCAGATATAAAGACGCAAATTGAGAAAATAACTAGTGAGATTTCAGGCTCTTGTAATATTGTCAATTCTCTTAGCACCTTAAACTTAGAAGAACATGACTTGTCGACAAGAAAGCTCTCTGAATGCCAATCCCATCTACGTGCTCTTCAAAAGGAGAAGGTATGTGTGGACAAAGTTGTATTTCAATTGTATCTTGTTTCTTAGTTACTTTTCTCCTCTTTTCAATTTTTATGCTTTTCCTAATTTGTCAGTCCCCAAAAGAATGACATTTTTCTCTATTTAGTGATAATTTAACTTTAAACTTCTCATTTTCCCTTAATGAGATGATTTATTTATGGCCACCCAAATATGTATGACTTGTTTTAGACCACGAGTTCCAAAGGTCTTCCTTTCATTCTTTAAACTATTGTCCCAGTTCAACACCATCACATAAATTGAGATGGAGGGAGTAATATTTTTAAATAATGCAATAACGATTTTCTTTACTGCTGAAGCATCTTTGAAACATTGTGAGAGACAGGTTTCTTTAAGTTGCCTTCTTTGCTAGTGTTCACTGATTTCCCTGGTGGTTATGTATAGATGTTTGTGTATCATTATTCTTGTGATATATACAATTCTGTAAGTTGCCTTGTCAACTTGGTCCATGGATTTAGCTTAGTTCCCATTTCTCTTCTATCTCATTAGTCCACTTCTATAGGATCCAGTTCATCTACAGCACTCTTAAAAACTATACAGTATATAACTGGAGATCCTTTTTTGCGTTTATGTGCTTCAGCATGGCATTCTTAGTCATCATGAATGGTGCATTTTTGGTTTATCATAAGACGCCTGTCTTTCTTTTAGAAAATTGAATAATGATGATTGCTTCTGCATGCAGTCTGTGCGTGTCCAAAGAGTTCTGGACAGTGTGAATGAGGTTCACACATTGTGCGGTGTACTTGGGCTGGATTTTGGTGAAACTGTAAGCAATGTGCATCCAAGCTTGCACGAGACAAGCTTGGGACAGTACACAAACATCAGTGACAGCACATTGGAAGGTCTAGACCAGGCTATCCTTAAGCTAAAAACAGAAAGAAAAGTTCGATATCAGAAGGTATTATTTTCCTAGATATGGTACTGTCTTTTCTTTATTCGCTATCTAATATCATCAATAATGCAGCTAAAGGACGTGGCGGGATCTCTGTTTGAGCTTTGGAAGTTGATGGATACAACGAGAGAAGAAAGGCGTAAGTTATCAAGGATCATTTCCTTTCTTGACATTTCTGAATCTAAGGTTGTGGAACCAGGTGCACTTACATTGGAGGTTATTCAACAGGTGTGCAAACACTTTCTACCTCTTAATTTTTCCCTAATTCTTGGTCTATTCTTTTTTCCCCTTTATTTCATTTCCGTACACAGTTTTGTGGGCTTAGTTTTTCAAATTGTAATCATTAATAGTTCCTATATATATATATATTTGCAGAAAGATTTGATGTTGTTTTTGACATGGCTAGGTATCAGCAGAAGTTGGGAGGCTTAACAAGTTGAAAGCAAGCAGAATGAAAGAGTTGGTAATGAAAAGGAGGGCAGAACTGGAGGATTTGTGCTGTAAAACCCATATACAACCTGATTCAAGTACTGCTGCTGATAAATCCAGTGCAATGATCGACTCTGGTAAGACTTCTGACTTGGATTCATTAAATGCTTTGTTCATCTGAACTTCAATGCAGAGAAATGAGCTCAATCTCCATTTGAAGGTCTTGTGGACCCTTGTGAACTCCTGGCAAATATTGAAGCACAAATAAACAAAGTTAAGGATGAAGCTTTAAGCCGAAAAGAAATTATGGATAAGATAGAGCGGTGGCTTTCATCATGTGATGAAGAAAACTGGCTTGAAGATTATAACCTGGTAAGTAAATAATACTTCCATTTGATTTCCTGTAGCCAATCTCTGTTTCCTACTAACACACACTTCTAGTAACTTTAGTTTCTCTTGTTGACAAAAACTTTACATCAGCTATAGTTTGATTAGTTTTATATTGTCAGGATCATACACGTTACAGCGGTGGAAGAGGTGCTCATATAAATCTAAAGCGAGCTGAACGAGCAAGAATTACAGTGACTAAGATTCCAGGTATTCTACTCTAGCTTTTTCGGTGGTGTCATTTAAGCTTGAATCATTGACACAAAGTGTACTCAATAGCTTTTATGCTCAGGTATGGTTGACAGTTTGATTAGCCGCACACTAGCTTGGGAAAATGAGAATCAGAAGTTGTTTCTGTACGATGGGGTGAGTTCTTTTGCAGCTAAGAAACTTGTATATTTTTTCTTTTGTTTCTGCTGTTGGTCAAGTGGATTTGGCTGTACTTGTAGGTGAGATTGGTGTCAATATTGGAGGATTACAAAGTGAGTCGACATCAGAAAGAAGAGGATAAGAAACGTGCTCGGGTACTGTCATTACCCTCATTTACTAATAAATGCTGAATTGTTATATGAGACATATGTATCTAACGGAATGCACGATATCTAAGTATTAACTGGAATTCTTATGTTGTATAATAACAAAATAACTACTTGATCTGTGCTTGTACTAAATGGGCACTTCAATTGATTTTAATAGATGAGGGAATGATATTAAGTAGGGAGCATCTTAGCCCATTTGATTTACAAGTAATGATTTGAAAATATGTTTATTATCTTTTCTTTTACACAGGATCAGAAGAAACTCCAAGATATGCTGCTGGCAGAGAAGGAATCTATATATGGTTCTAGACCTAGCCCGAGAAGAAGCAACAGCTTTAGGAAGACGAATGGATTCCATACAAATGGAAATGGGTCAGTCACCCCCTCGCCACGCCGAAACTCAGTTGGTTGTGCAACTCCAGAGCTTCAAACACCCCGTTCTTACTCTGGGCGGCAGAATACCTATTTCAAGGAAATGAGAAGACTATCTACTGTCCCTCTCAACTTTGTGGCTATGGCAAAGGAAGATACCATGTCATTTTCTTCAATTGGCGGTTCTGAGCCCGAATCTCCACCTCAAGCCTGAATTCACAGTTGGTAAGCTTGTACCTTTCTTGCTGCATTTCTTTTTTACCCCGGAAATTTTATCATGTAAAATTCTGCTATCACACTTTGGGAGGACTTCAAGATCATCTTTTGAGATTTTTGTAGATAAAAAGCACTTGTGTAGGTTCTTTTGCTCTATCTATAATTTCCCCACGAGTTCCTTGTTGTAGACGACCTGGTTTTAAGTGTAGAAGGCCGTAGAAAAGGCTCCATTATCTACTTAGTTTTGAACTGTATGCCATTGGCCCTCGAGATTTTATTTTTTTTCGTTCCCCTTTTTAATTATGCCATAATATCTCTACGTCAAGTGTGAACTACATACAAGCTCAAGAAGCTTAATGTTTCGTGTTACACTTGGCTGTCTTATTTCAACCTATATCGGTTGCATCTCACCATGTTTATGTCTTTGCAGGGAGATGATCACATAATCCAAGGCCACATATAACCTCATAATTTGTGAATAGTGAAGGGGAGTGTACACTACTGTAATGCTGTTAGGCTGTTCTAGGCACTTGGTGACTTTTTTGTTAGTGACTTTTGCTGGTTACTATAGATATTGTTTGTGGATATAATAGTGACATTAAAGTTCTCTGTTTAAATAGATGTTTACTGATCAACATGTACCTTGAGCTTTTTTTTTGTTGTTGTTGGTGATTTGCATGTACATATAGTGGAATGCTATTGCTATGAATTGATTAGGAATTCATAGGACCTCTAATATTTCTAGCTCCCAATAAAGTTTGTAACATTCAAATGCTCAACTATCATTTCTACTCATGTTTGTTTGGGTGAAATTGTATTCTCTCAAGTGTTAGGATCATATTTTTCCCACTCTAAAAAGGGACCATCTTGATTATCGTATTATTTTGATGTTTATGAATGTTTTATGTAATTTTATAACAATAATATTAATAACATATTTAGTGTGATTTCATGAAAAAAGTTTATAGATATACAGTACCTTTATATGTCGCAAAGAATAAAGATTCAAAATTGCATTTGCGGGGACTCTTTGGGTGGAAAGAACTAGTTGTTGCAACAACGAATTCATAAAGACCTCATCGCTACCTTTGCCTTAAAGGTAAAGATTTTAAAATTGCATTTGTGGAAAATTTAAAAAGGGACGGACTCCTTAAGTGAGAAGAACTAGATGTTGTTATATCAAACTTTACCTCTACCTTGCCTCAAAGACAAATTTTGAATCACTTTTGCAGTTTAAAAGTTCTAAAGACGACTCGACTCGACTCGACTCTTTTGGTGGGAAGAACTAGTTGTTGCAACAACAAATTCGTATAAACCGTACCTCTACCTTGCTTGAAATAACGACTTGACTCTTCTGGTGGGAAGAACTAGTTGTTGCAACAACAAATCTGTATAAACCTTACCTCTACCTTGCCTCAAATAACGACTTGACTCTTCTAGTGGAAAGAACTAGTTGTTGCAACAACAAATCTGTATGAACCTTACCTCTACTTTGCCTCAAATGCAAATATTTGAAATCATATTTGTGGTCTGAAAGTCCATAAAAGGGCTCGATTCCTCGAGTGGGAAGAACTAGTTGTGACAATTGGAATCCCCCATCCAATTCGTATAGAAATGAGTTAGACGATTTTTGACAAACTCTTAATCTAAGAAAAAATAATCCAAATCAAACATGATAAAGTACAAGAAGCAACTATCAGTGATATATAAACTACGTCGAAATAATATAACAATCGAGATATAAGTAACCAAATAGTGCAATTTGTGTAATTTTGGCTTATAAATGGGATAAAATAAAATCCAAGGTCCGGGTACCCAACCATGGTGACCCGGCGTCGGATATTCAATAAATACCTGATCGCCGGCGTCATTGCCGGCGCCGGAGTTACTTTCCAAACCCTAACTCATAACTCCTTCCTTTCTTCCAATGATTCCCCTTTCATCAATGGCGTCCTTCGGTCCTCCCGAGCTCTCTTCACCATAACTTCCACTGTCATAGACTACAAGTTCTCACTGTACGGACTCAATCCTCACTCCGACGACTATCGCCTTACTCTCTCCGAACTACATCTAAGATCAGCAAAGAGAATTCTAACGATGTGTGAAGCAAATAAAGGTATTTACATCAAAGCAGGTCAGTTTGTTGCTGCCATTAGGCAAGTTCCAAAAGAATACTCAACTACACTTTCTTCATTACAGGATCATGCTATTCCTTTTCAGTTTGAATCGATTAAACATGTGTTAGTTAGTAATTTAGGTTTAAATTGTTTATCGGAGTTTTTTTTGTCCTTCGATGAGGTTCCGGTTGCTGCTGCATCTATTGCTCAAGTACACCATGCTGTTTTAGTAAAAGACCGTCAGGAAGTGGCGGTGAAGGTGCAGTATCCTGGATTGGAGTATCAAATGAAATTTGACCTTGTAACTATGTCTTTGTTATCGAAATTGGTTGGATGGATCTTCCCTGGATATAGGTTTCAATGGCTTGTAACTGAATTTGAAAAATCTATTGCTTCTGAGCTTGATTTTATTGCAGAGGCTAAAAATTTGGAGAGGATTAGGGAAAATTTTAAGGATAATTCTATGGTTAGGGTTCCGAATGTGTTTTGGGATTTTACGACAAGGCAGGTTATGACAATGGAGTTTTGCAGAGGTCGTAAAGTTGATGACTTGGAGTTTCTGAAGGAAAGAGGAATTAGTGAAGTCAAGGTTGCGAAAACTTTGGCAGAAGTATTTGCAGAAATGATTTTTGTTCATGGTTTTCTTCATGGGGATTTACATCCTGGTAATATATTGGTTTCTCCTGAAGGGAAGAATGGATTTTCGTTAGTGTTGTTGGATTTCGGGATTTGTAAACAGTTGAATGAGAATTTCAGATTGAAGTATTGCGAGCTTTGGGAGGCTTTGGTAGTTAAGGACTCAGCCAAAATCCAGGAGATAGGAGAATATTTTGGTGTTGGAAAGTACTCAAGATACTTCCCTGTCATATTTACAGGAAGAACTATTGACAGTAAGTCCGCACTCGGGGAAGGAATGTCTGTTGAAGAAAGGAAGAACCTTAAGCAGGAATTAAAGTCTCTTAAAATGGAGGATATATCTTCCTTCATGGAATCTCTGCCTACCGATTTTCTCACAGTATTGCGGACCGATGGGCTCCTAAGATCTCTGACGAGCAAGTTGGGTGCTCCCTTGAGAGTCAGGTTACTAGCATATGCTGAGTATGCACTTTATGGACTTTCGTTGAAGTCTGACTCTAAATCTGATTCTGCCATAGAAGTCGTGCTCTTTAGATTCAAGATTGGCCTCCGATACATCCAACTAAGACTCCTGTTTGGGATATTGGGGCTTGTTTCATGGCTAGAAAACATCAAACACACGTCAACTAGGAGGTTTAAAGATTTTCTTGCCTCAGCTGGTTTTGTGGTAAGGAACTTGTACCGTCCTTTATTGACCGCATAATTAAGTCTGTCCAGTTGTAATAGTGAAGAAATTGTCTCATTTACATTCACTCATCTCTTAAGAAGCTTTCCTAGACAAATGTCTCTAGGTGGTACACTATAACTCTAGAGAGGAAAGTCTGTTTCTATGAACTCCATCCGATCATCTTTTAAGTGTTGTGTCATGTCTCATGTGTAGTCTAAAACTTGACGAAAACCTGTAAAATCAAATGCAATTTTATAGTAATTTTTTCTCCTCCAAAAACTATTGGATCTTTTCTCTCATTGGCATCATATCCTATTATCTGCCAGCACAAGTAGGGATTGCCCTACATAAAAAAATTTGATTTCTCTTCGAGCATATGTCAATGTTGTATCTTCTTGTTAGCACAAGTATATAGACATGATTTTTACCAATTACAGCTAGTACTTTTCAACAATATTTTGCCAATCTTTCACATTAGGAACTTGTGACCTGTTGTCTTATCTGCATTCAGTAGAACACAACTAGATTTCCGACTCTCACCACCATATGCTGTTTGTAGAATATAAATTTGCTGTGGTCGAGAATATATATTGGTTAAGCTCACAATGGGGGTTGGGCTTGATGACAATACCCAAGAATTATACCGAGGGAAAATAGGTAGAACAGTGCTTATTAAGCACCATTTGATAGCTTATTATCGAAGTTATGAGGTTGTTGCTTTAACATATACTGCTAGAGGCTGCTGTAATGTAAACAGTTTTCACGAAAACTGATGATAAATAAGGCCATGGAAAAGCAATCTGGAAGTGCTTTGTCACAATTAGTTATCGCAGAAAGAGCAAGAACTACAGTGACTAAGTTCCAGGTATTCTTCTCTAGCTTCTTCAATGATGTCATTTAATCCTGGATCATCGGTAGAAATGGAATTCAATGGCTTTTTACGGTCAGTTATCATGGCGTTTTGATCAACAAGGCTCTAGCTTGGGAAGATGAGAAACAGAAGTGTTTCTGTACGATGGAGGTGAGTTCTTTTGCAGCTGTGCTGCCATGGGAATGGGATGAATCACAGTTACCATCTTCTGGCTCACAATGAGTGGTGAAAAACGACACATGAAAACCAAGAAAGTGTGGATGCGATCATCCCAACTGTGTTTGTCCTTGTGAAGCATGTCCAGATGACTGTTAAAACTCATTGAAGGTTGATGTACCTCCTATTTTTATCGTATTATAATTGGAAGAGAGGACCGTTCTTCTTAACGATTTATAGCTATTTCAATGGAATTATGATGGTCTCTTCTTTCTCAACATGTATATTAGTTCTAATGACAATGATACAATTGAAGACATCTAATATTTGATTTCTTAGAGAAGGATACTTTGTACTTTGTGACTATGATTGATGATTTCAAATGGTTAAAAATGAAGTCTATCCTGTGATATGCGCGATGAAAGAATCCAACTCTATTCGAGAAGCTCCCCCTTTCTCTGTGGACTGCCTTCCAGCTTCTCCCAATTCTTCTGCTCTTTTTCTAATCACAACGCCTTCTTCTGATGCCATCAACTTCCTCGCGACCTTCTCAATAGTGTAAGCACTTACCAGCTCCTCGCGTTTCTCCCATTCTCTAACAAGCAGGCCTATTTTCAGTATTTCTGTCACGAAGAAACCATTTATGGGTTGATCACAATGCATAAGCCAAGCAGTTATAGGCACTGCCATAGTTATACTCTCTATACAAGAATTCCATCCACAATGACTCATGAACCCACCTGTAGACGAATTGCTGAAGATGTGATGGGAATTTGGTCAAGGCATTAAAGTCAGGTGATGGTGAGTCAAATTCAGGAGTTGGGATGTCATGGAAGTGGATTCTGGCTATGTCTGAAGGATTTAAGGCGTTGGCTCGGATCCTAGCTTGACGATTATGTGTGGCTGAGCCAACGAAGTAGACAGGAAGACCATAGGAGGAGATTGAACATGACAGTTGGAGAATTTGGAGAACTATCTCTTTAAAATGAGCGTTGAGCAAGAGAGGTGGTTTCCGATAGACAACTGTAAAGATGCTTTTTAACTCCAACTAGAACAAATAACAGATTAAGTATCTGTTAAGAGAGAAATGCAAAACAATCATCTCATTGACAGGCATAAAAGTCTATAAGATACTGAACATTCCAAGATCAAATAAATTTAAGGTAGTAACCAAAGTACTTGAAAATGAAGTCTATCTTGTGATATGCGCGATGAAAGTATCCAACTCTATTCGAGAAGTACCCCCTTTCTCTGTGGACAGCCTTACAGCTTCTCCCAATTCTTCTGCTCTTTTTCTAATCACATTGCCTTCTTCTGATGCCATCAACTTCCTCACGACGTCCTCAATAGTGGATGCATTCACCAGCTCCTCGTGTTTCTCCCACTCCCTCACAATCAGGCCTATTTTTAACACGTCCGTCACCAAGAAACCAGTCATTGGTTGATCAGAGTGCATAGGCCAAGCAGCTATAGGCACCCCCATAGTAATACTCTCTAAACAGGAATTCCATCCACAATGACTCATGAACCCGCCTGTAGACGAATGAGCCAAGATTTCTGGTTGTGGTGCCCATTCTCTTACCACTAAGCCTACATCTTTTAATCTCTCGTCGAACCCTTCTGGCAGCTCAAGTCTTCTATCTTTCCCAGTAAAGATATCTCCTCTATCGGCGTCTCTCAACACCCATATAAACCTCTGTTTGCTCTGCTCTAATCCCATCGCGAGCTCCTTGATTTCTCTATCAGACAATGAAGTTGTTGTTCCAAAAGATACATAAAGAACTGATCTTGGAGGTTGTTTGTTAAGCCAATCCAAACATATATCCTCCCTATTCGAGATACGAGCTAGTTTAGTAGGCAAAAGTGGTCCAATTGCCCAATTTTTCTTGTTCTGATCACTTACTGCTTGTGCCCACAAATCAAGAAACTTGCCTTCAACTACTGTGCTTGTATTATGGATATCACCTGATCTAATATCCATATACCGACGCTGAGTAGCTGAAAAGTCCCTGGATTCATCTGTAGCAATTCCTTTAATGGAGGGAACCTTTTTAAGCAATTCTTCTTCATGTTGTATAGACATCCCACATAATAAGCTTCGCAAACAGAACGAAGTGAAAACTGAAATGCAGTTAAATACATAGGATTCAACATTGGGCCAAGAAGAAACATCTTGAACATTATAGGACATTAAAGGATCATGAACAACAATGACTCGTCTTGCTTTTGATGAAATATCGCGTAAGAAAGAAGCAATGGGCTCGCGAAGAAGCATAGAAGCATCCCATGATGGCTGAAGATGTGATGGGAATTTGGTCAAGGCATTAAAGTCAGGTGATGGTGAGTCAAATTCAGGAGTTGAAAGGTCATGGAGGTGGATTTTGGCTATGTCTGAAGGATTTAAGGCGTTGGCTCGAATCCTAGCTTGACGATTATGTGTGGCTGAACAAACATAGTAGACAGGAAGACCATAGGAGGTGATTAAACATGAAAGTTGGAGAAGTTGGTTAAGATGACCTTGAGCTGGAAATGGAACCATAACTATAGCTACTTCATGGTTTGGTAAATTCTCACAGCTATACATGGACGACGACAAACCGGAGTTTTGTACTTCTGTTGGATCTTCTTCAGGTTGAGTTTCTGTCATGGTAGAAGCAAGGCAACAAATTTTAAGTCTATGAGAATTGTTTAAAGAGAGAAGCATTGAAAACACGCTTAAAACTTAGCGTGAATCATTAGTTGTATTCCCGAGCTATTGACAGCCTTAAAAAAAAACACCCTTTTACTTGACTAACTGAACTTAAATACACCCCTTAAATACACCCCTGATCTTGCGACATGAGTGAAATACACCACTAAATCCTCACCAAGTTAACACTTCTCTCGATTTTTTATCAAGAACCCCTTGCTCTTACAAGAGTTTGAGACCACTTGCTATGTCATGTGGTAAAACGGGGTGTATCTTAATTTAGTTAGTCAAGTAGATATTTTTTTTAAGACTGTCAATAGTTAAAAAAAAGACTAATAATTTGCGTTAAGTTCAAGAATGTTTTTAATATAGAAATCAATCATGGCTATGTAGTTTTCACCTTATTACAAGACAAAAGCATATTATATGACAAAAAATTTGGATGTGAGGAAAGAAAAGTATGTGGTGCAGATTGCAGAAGTACTATTTTGACCACTCATCATAGTTTTGGAAGCTAGTAATAATTGATCTTCTAGATTTTTTTTTCATTTTTGGTTCCTCTTTTCAAGTATTTTGTTTACTTTATATTTTTGTCTGTTTTTTAAAATGATCTTGTAATGCTCCAGGACTACATAATATCAGAAAACACTCAGTTCTGTCTAAAGGAGTACCTTTTTTTTTTGGCACAAGTTGTTTTGATTCGATGTTTGATATTCATTTTGGAGTTTGACTAATCGTAATTATGGACAAAAAGTCTCACTTCGAAAGGTATAACACTTCATGAAAAGGTAATTTCAGATTAAAGTTCGAACTTGATACCTCTGGTTAAGGATAGTAGTTAAGTTAGAAAGTGCAATCCTCCAGAGTTTTGAGAATATTTGACGACACAACAAGTTTTTACTATTTGTTGGGAAAATCATTTGTGATGAACTTTTCAATTCTTTCACACTCATATGTTCACTCAACTAAGAAAGTACTATTAATTATCGCATAAGTCTTTATCGAGAGACCAACAAAATCACATGAAAATAGCTAAAGCACCACATTATACAAACAGAAGGACTATCTCTCTTGCCAAGATGTAAACAGCTTCCTGGACATGACATTCATCACAAGGGCAAACACAATCACAATGATCACATAAACAAGTAACCAACAATTTTGTTTGTTTTTCTGAAGCAAATATTCATTAGTTGTTGAGAGCTGGAAGATGAAGTCTATCTTGTGATATGCGCGATGAAAGAATCCAACTCCATTCGAGAAGCTCCCCCTTTCTCTGTAGACTGCCTTACAGCTTCTCCCAATTCTTCTGCTCTTTTTCTAATCACATTGCCTTCTTCTGATGCCATCAACTTCCTCACGACGTCCTCAATAATGGATGCATTCACCAGCTCCTCGCGTTTCTCCCATTCCCTCACAATCAGGCCTATTTTTAACACGTCCGTCACCAAGAAACCAGTCATTGGTTGATCAGAGTGCATAGGCCAAGCAGCTATAGGCACTCCCATAGTAATACTCTCTATACAAGAATTCCATCCACAATGACTCATGAACCCGCCTGTAGACGAATGAGCCAAGATTTCTGGTTGTGGTGCCCATTCTCTTACCACTAAGCCGACCCCTTTTACTCTTTCCTCAAACCCTTGAGGCAACTCAACTCTCCTAGCTTCCTCAGTAAAGATATCTCCTCTATCCGCATCCCTCAACACCCATATAAACCTCTGTTTGCTCTGCTCTAATCCCATCGCGAGCTCCTTGATTTCTCTATCAGAAAATGAAGTTGTTGTTCCAAAAGATACATAAAGTACTGATCTTGGAGGTTGTCTGTTGAGCCAATCCAAGCATATATTCTCCCTATTTGATATATGATCGAATTTAGTAGGCAGAATAGGTCCAATTGCCCATTTTTTCTTGTTCTGATCACTTGCTACTTGTGCTAACAAATCAAGAAACTTACCTTCAATCACTTTGCTTGTATTATGTATATCACCTGATCTAATATCTACATATGGACTCTGAGAAGCTCCGCGATCTCTGATTTTATCCGTCATAATTCCATCAAGGGAAGGTAACTTTTTAAGCAATTCCTCTTCAAGTTGAACAGACATTCCAACAGACAAACATATAATACAGTAGAAAGTGAACACAGAAATGCAATTAAATATATAGGATTCCGCGTTGTGCAAGGATGAAACATCCTGAACGTTATAGGACATTAAAGAATCATGAACAACAACGACTCGTCTTGATTTTGAGGAAATATCACATAAGAAGGAAGCAATAGGCTCGCGGAGAAGCATACAAGCATCCCATGATGGCTCAAGATGTGATGGGAATTTGCTCAATGCATTAGGATCAGGTGCAGGAGAGGTAAAATCAGGTGTTGGGATATCATGGAAATGAATTTTGGCTATGTCTGAAGGATTTAACGCGTTGGCTCGAACACGAGCTTGAAGATTATGTGTAGCTGAGCCAATATAATAGACTGGATGATCATAGGATGAGGTGATTAAACAAGCAAGTTGAAGAAGTTGATTAAGATGGCCTTGTCCTGGAAATGGAACCATAACTATAGCTACTTCATCTTGTTTTAAATCGGAATTTCGTACTTCTATCTGATCCTCCATGTCTCCTGATTGAGCTTGTGTTACGAATGATTTATAAAAATCGAAATTTCGTACTTCTGTCAGATCCTGAAGTCTAAGAGATTTGAACTTGGTAAATTTTTTGAAAATGCTCTTGAACTGATTAATAATATTATATTTATGAAATATAAAATAAAAACATTGACTTACACAATTTGTGTTGTGAAAGCAAAAAGGACAGGCTAACAAATCCAAACCATTGAAAATATTAGTAGTTTTTTTAATGTCTACATCCATCTTTTTTATATCTATCATTGCCAGCCACTCATCCCTCAATTATTGGTGGATTTAAATCTTATCATCAATTTTGATTTTCAACACAAAAAAATAACGTTTTGTGTCATGCTGTTATAAAGTCAAGTCATTTTGTCCAAGTTATTATATACTAAAATATATAGTCGGACTTTTCTATGATACTATATTTTCTTATGCGATCGATTTTTCAATGTTATATTACGGTACACGTTATATAAAATTATATCACTATAACAATCTTATTAATACATTGATTGATTTTGTCTTTTATTACAATGATGTTATTGGTTGAATTTTATATTGAAAGCACTTATTTCATAAATCCAAAGATGGAAATAAAATATCTAAAATATTTTGTATATAAAAATAAAATATAGTACAGTACTAGCTAGTTATGAAATTATTAACAATATATTTCACATCTGGTAATATTAATGATTGTATCAACAATAAACAACAAGAAATTTAGTGTAATTCTTCGATTGACCCTCGACGATAATCTCCTCATTTATTCGGACTTGGAACTGACAATGTGAACGAACTCATATAGGTACATGGAGTTAGATTCCATGTTAAACATGTCAAATTCCGTTAATATAATTTTGAGAAAAATACTAAAGTATCGATCTCAATCAGCTACTACAATTTGCCTGTCTAATTTCTTCTTATGGTCTCACTGTTTACTAAGTTGGCTTAGCCAACTACAACCATCAGGCTAGGGTTCGAGTCAACGCCTTAAATCCTTCGGACACAGTCAAGATCCCCTTAATTTTTGGCGCTGACACGTGGCGCTTTGTAACTCTCCTATTATATATATATAGAGATAGACATGGAGGATCAGATAGAAGTACGAGATTCCGATTTAAAACAAGATGAAGTAGCTATAGTTATGGTTCCATTTCCAGCTCAAGGCCATCTTAACCAACTTCTTCAACTGTCATGTTTAATTTCCTCCTATGGTCTTCCTGTCTACTATGTTGGCTCAGCTACACATAATCGTCAAGCTAAGATTCGAGCCAACGCGTTAAATCCTTCAGACATAGCCAAAGTTCATTTCCATGACATTCCAACTCCTGAATTTGCCTCACCATCACCTGATTTTAATGCCTTGAGTAAATTCCCATCACATCTTCAGCCATCATGGAATGCCTCTATGCTTCTTTCTTACGCGATATTTCCTCAAAATCAAGACGAGTCATTGTTGTTCATGATCCTTTAATGTCCTATAACGTTCACGATGTTTCATCTTTGCCTAATGCTGAATCCTATATGTTTAATTGCATTTCAGCTTTAACTTCCTACAGTTTGATAGCCTTATTTTTTAACCAACATGAAGAACAATTGCTTAAAAACCTACCCTCCCTCGAAGGAATTATGACAGATGAAATAAGGGACTTATCAGTTTCTCAGCAACGATATCTAGATATTCGATCAGGTGATCTTAATAATACAAGCAGAGTAATTGAAGGCGAGTATATTGATTTGTTGGCAAAAGCAGAACTTAATCTGAACAAGAAACAATGGGCAATTGGACCTATTCTGCCTACTAAATTCGATCATATATCAAATAGGGAGAATATATGTTTGGATTGGCTTAACAAACAACCTCCAAGATCAGTACTTTATATATCATTTGGAACAACAGTTTCATTTTCTGATAGGGAAATCAAGGAGCTCGCGATGGGATTAGAGCAGAGTGAACAGAGGTTTATATAGGTAGTAAGTGCATCCACTATTGAGAATGTCGTGAGGAAGTTGATGGCATCAGAAGAACGCGTTGCGATTAGAAAAAGAGCAGAAGAATTGGGAGAAGCTGTAAGACAGTCCATAGAGAAAGGGGGTATTTCTCGAACAGAGTTGGATTCTTTCATCGCGCATATCACAAGATAAAAAACTTGTTTGTGTTTTGTTTAACTAGAATTGAGTCAACCAATTGTGGATGTATGTCTTTTGTTTAATGAAGTACTTGTTTGTGTTTACTTTTGTACAATTTATAAGCATTTCAATAACAACCTTTGTGGATGGTATGTCACTTTCCAAGTCCATCTTCGGTTATTCGTCAACAGGTGGGTTCATGAGTCACGTTTAGAGAGCATTAGTATGGGTGTGTCGATAGCAGTTCAAGTTTTCGATATATAGTGAGTATATGCAGCTCACTAAGGACATGATCTTAGATAAAAGGATATATAGGTTGCGGATTGAGGTATAAGATAGGTGGTTGACATTTTTGCGCTTTTCGATATGAGATTAGGCTTGGTGGTAGTCCAATGCATCATCTGCTAGCCCAAGACTATTAATTAAGATCGGAAGATTCAACTAAAGAAAAGGAAGTTAGAAAGGAGAAAGAAGATTTTTGAAGACTTCTTAAATTTATTTGGAAATGTCTTTTTTTTTTTTTTTTTTACAAATGACTATTCTAACATCTTCTACAAATATCTCCCTTAAATATCTAATACTCTAGACAATCTAGATTTTTCTGAAGTACAAATATCAAAGATATTACTCTACAAAATTCTAAAAAGATCTACGAAATATCTAAGATATTTTTTGTACCTCCAAAAAATTAACTTTAATTTTCACAGCATGTATATCTGTCGTAGTATTAACGTTATTCATGTAGTGTCTTGCTCTTCGATATATGTTACAATATGTCGTCGTTACAATTTTTAAAAAATAATTCTTGATTATTGACTTTCGTTTTAATTGTCTGGTTTTCTTTTTAGCAGTATTTTCTTGTTCATAACTATTTTGATTTAATATAATACTAATCTCTATGAACATGCGTTGTACGTTACCATATCAATTTTAATACTACATATAATAAAAATAAAAATAAAACAAAAGGAAAAGGCATAGATTATCCCTTAAACTTGTACAGAAAAGTTTGTTGGGATTAAGTCATTTGCGATACCTTAAAGTTGTCTGCATAATTCATTTAGACACCTCAACTAGTACTAGTACCTATTGAACACCTCTATCCTCTCGAATTTGAACCATTTAGACATTTTATGCAGATGTAACACAAAAAGTGTAATTCATATCTTGGTATGCGCGTGAAATCAATATTTTAACATTTTTCCTTCTTTTTTTTTTTAAAAAAAATCATCTTATCATTGTTTACTTTCGTTTTTTTTCCAGAAAAAAGTTGGAGATCACCAGTTCTTGTCGGATAAAATGGAGATTATTATGTACATCTTTTTTGCCGGAAAAAATAGAGACCATCTATATCTACTTTGTCGAAAAAAAGGGAGATCATTATTCAAATATTTACTCTCTCCCTCTTCACCTCTCCCCACACACACACCTTCTTCCTCACAAATCGAACAAAAAAATTGAAATCAAAATTTTAAAAAATGGATCTTTTAAGAAAATAAACATCAATTTAAATGAAAATAAGAAAGAAGGCATAAAGAGAAATAATAATGATAAATCCACTCATAATATATGTTAAACCCTCTAATTTTTGTAAATGGAGATTAACAATAGGGGACAAGACAACTTTTGAAAAAAGAGAAGAAATGGAGAGGTTTGAGGTGGTGGGGTGCGGGGGTGTATAAATTTTTTTACTCCCTCCGTCTCATTTTATGTGACACTTTTCGCATTTCGAAATTCAAACAAATTTATTTTTTATCGTATGTTTTTCATAGATTCTTTTAATATTTTGAATTATCAATTATTGTGACTTATAGTACTCTTTATGTAGTTTACAAATATATAAATTTCATTTCAAAATATTTGAAAATTTCATACGCAAATGTCCGGTCAAAATTAAACTGTTTGACTCTCGAAAAAGGAAAAGTGCCACATAAAATGGGACAGAGGGAGTATTTTTTTTTAGTTTAAAATATTTTCTTTTAGAATTTTGTTATATTCAAAATTCATTTTTATAATTATTTTAAATCAAAACTCCATGTGTCTTCATTTGATTTGTCATTTTGCCACATCATATGCATGTGTATTACACGCACATTCTCTTTAAACGAAGTGTAAGAAAAATGTTCAATAGGAAATTATTTTTTAAGATTGAAGTGTCTAATAGGAAATAAGTTTTTTTTAAGGTGATTAAGTGAATTATACGGACTATTTTAAGGGGCCATAAGTGACTTAAGCCTTATTTACTCCTCAAAACTGAATAAAAACTAGTGCGTCAGAAAAAAATTAAAGTTAAAAAAAAATTAAATAATCAAAATCTTCCTTACTATCCATTACTCTCTTCTTCTTCATTCTTTAATTTTTATGACAACTTTTTGTTTGTTGTGGTTATTTGTTAGTTGTTTAGATCTGAAAACGGAGCCATTGCTTAAGCTTTGAGCTCGCTGCCACACCAACAAAAAAAATCAAAAGTATAAAATAATGAGGTCCGATTTGGTGTTTTTCAGTGAATGATTTGGATTTTGAGTGGTTGTTTTGTGGTGGTTTAGGTGATTGTTTGGTGGCTAATGGTTTGTCGAAAAAGAAGAACGAATATAGTTGTGGAGGTGAACTTATGGTGGTGATGTGTTGATTGTGCTTCGTCGGAGAAGACAAAGAAAGCCGTGATATAAATTAAATGAATGATTTTTATTATAAGAGTAAAGATAAAGTGGGTGAGATTTACTGATAACAGAGATATAATTTTCAATTTTTTTTAATAATTAATTAGAAATTAATAAGTGTAAAATAAAGTTTAACAAAAAGAATGTTGGAGTAATTAATAAAGAAAACAAAACAAAACAAAACAAAAAGAATATAAAAAATAATAAAATCTGACGTGTCGCTTGTAATACACTACATGTTGTAATAGTGATGTTACGCGTCTCACGGTAATATCAAATTCAATTTTAAATAGTAAAAGCTCGTAATAAATCGTCATAATAATTTAAGCTTGTAATTGATTTTTCAAAATAAATTTAAAACGAATATTTATGTTTTTTTTTCCATAAAACAAAATCAGAACATGTCAGCTTTACTAGCCCATATGACAATGTCCCCACAAACTAATAGAATTGACGTACCACCAAATTTTAAATGATGTGCTGATTGAAAATTGAAATAAATATTAAAACGTGTAACAATTTATTAATGAGGTGCGTGAAAATTAATTGAAATAAATGTTAAACGTGTTACAATTTCCTATTTTTAATTTACTTCAAATAGATTTTATGTTATGATCCTATTATTAGTAGGATAATAATATGTATGCTGCAATTAATTTAGTCCTGATAAAAAAAATATTTTGTTTAATCGTAATATAAACTTACATTTATACCCTATAATAATTTTTCAAATGGAGTAAAAATTTGAACTTAAAAAGAACAAATAAGTGAACATTCATGCAAAACTCCAAAACATGTGCACCACATATTTTCTTTGACATATCCCAAAATCTTTGTGGTTCATGTAGCATAACCTAGATTCAATAATACTTTTCTCCGTCTCTATTTACGTGATATTTTTTCAAATTTCGAGATTCAAACAAGTCTATCTTTGATGATCGTAAGTTTTTCCATATATCTTTTGAATTGTCAATTATATGACGTTTTTACGTTGTGTACAAATATATAAATTTCATTTTAAAAAAATTAATTTCCCGTTTGAACTCTCGAAAAACGAAAAACGTCACGTAAATTGAGACAGAAGGAGTACTACTATGTATGGCAGCCTATCCTCTTTCTTACATACACACGGTATATATATATGAGTGTAACTATGAAGCTGGTAGGACTTAAACACACAACCTCAGATAAATTTACGATGCCTTTATAAACCACTAGTATATATATATATATATACACACACACTCACTTCAACATCTTTTATATAAGATTGAATAAACTTCAAAAGTTTGCTTCTACCATGACACAAGTAGAAAGCCATGAACTTAGCAAACTAAAACAAGATGAAGTAGCTATAGTTATGGTGCCATTACCAGCTCAAGGCCATCTCAACCAACTACTCCAACTTTCATGTTTAATCTCCTCCTATCATCTTCCTGTCTACTATGTTGGATTGGCAACACATAATCATCAAGCTAGGATTCGAGCTAACGCGTTGAATCCTTCAAACATAGCCAAACTTCACTTCCATGACCTTCCAAATCCTGAACTAATTGCCTTTGAGACAATATGGGATGCTTCTATGCATCTTCGCGATCCCATTGCTTCATTCATACGCGATATTTCATCAAAAGTAAGACGAGTCATCGTTGTTCATGATCCAATGATGTCTTATAATGTTCAAGATGTTTCGTCTTTGCCTAATGCTGAATCCTATATATTTAACAACATTTCAGTATTCTCGTGCTACATTATGATGTGCTTGTTTTTGAAGATTTCTGTTCAACATGAAGAAGAATTGCTTAAAAAGTTGTACTCATTTGAAGGAGTTACAACAGATGAAGCTATGGATTTATCAGATTCTCAACATCCATATATGGATATTAGATCAGGTGATATCCATAATACAAGTAAAGTAATTGAAAGAAAGTATATTGATTTGATGGAACAAGCAGAAACTAGTGTTAACAAGAAACAATGGGCAATTGGACCTATTCTGCCTACTAAACTCGATTACATCTCGAATAAGGAGGATATATGTTTGGATTGGCTGAACAAACAACCTCCAAGATCAGTTCTTTATGTATCTTTTGGAACAACAACTTCACTTTCTGATAGGGAAATCAAGGAGCTCGCGATGGGATTAGAGCAGAGTAAACAGAGGTTTATATGGGTGTTGAGAGACGCGGATAGAGGAGATATCGATAGAAAAGTTGAGTTGCCTGAAGGATTTGAGGAAAGAGTAAAAGGGGTTGGGTTAGTGGTAAGAGAATGGACACCACAACTAGAAATCTTGACTCATTCGTCTACAGGCGGGTTCATGAGTCATTGTGATTGGAACTCTTGCTTAGAGAGTATTACTACGGGAGTGCCTATAGGTGCTTGGCCTATACACACTAATCAACCAGTAAATGGTTTCTTGGTGACGGACGTGTTGAAAATAGGCCTGATTGTGAGGGAGTGGGAGAAACGCGAGGAGGTAGTAAGTGCATCCACTATTGAGAGTGTCGTGAGGAAGTTGATGGCATCAGAAGAAGGCGTTGCGATTAGAAAAAGAGCAGAAGAATTGGGAGAAGCTGTAAGACAGTCCACAGAGAAAGGGGGAGCTTTTCAAATAGAGTTGGATTCTTTCATCGCGCATATCACAAGATAGACTTGGTTTCTCTTTTCAAGCATTTTGGTTACTTTTCTATTTTGTTTTGAACTTGTTATTTATCAGCTTCTTGGCTCAGACTAATGTATGCTACCTTATATTTCTTTGATATTTGAATGTTCAGTATCTGAAATTTTTTTATGGTTCAATGAAATGATTTCTTTGTATTTCTCTCACTGAAGAGCATAGCTTTATCTGGTTCTAACACAGATAGTCAAACTTTGTATACATCTAAACACCTCAATTGACAACTAAAATACGTCAACCTGTCTCCACTGTGTCTTGTGAACGCCCGATGCTAAAGCAACACTATAACTCTTGGAAGAGTTCCAGATGAGTTGAGGTGTCTAGACGTGCATACTCATAAGTATGAATATGAAACAACATAACACAAAGAAAAAGGACAATATGCAAAGATGCATATTGTGCACTGCTGTATTTCATTGCACTAGTTCTCGAAACGTGCCTTGCACGTTTGACCTCTGTTACTTTTATAATTTATGTAGGCCCAACTCTTGTTGATATAAAATTGCTCAACATTGTCTGAAGTAATCCTATAAGTGTTTTTGTGCATATAAAATAAACTTTTTTTAGTGTTTACTTTTTGCCTAGAACTTAAATAGCAACAATTTTTTTTTGAGATAATGAGCAACTTGTAAGGCTAGAAGAATATTTTTACCAATTAGAATTATCACTCAAAAATTTTAAGCCGCAAGGCTGAAGTTTCTTGGGACATAAATACTCCAACAATCATTAAAATAAAAAAATGAATGAAGGCCACAAACCACTAAGAAAAATAGTGACTAATAAAAAAATATTACATGAGAACTATTAGATGATATGTTTCTCCAATAATAATGAAAATAAAAAATGAACGAAGGCACAAATCAATAAGAAAAATAGTGACCAATAAAAAAATATTACATAACTATTAGATGATGAAACACAAAGTGTAGTGGATTAATAATTTTTATCCAATTTATAAACGGAGAAATTAAGTACATGAAAGATTGTGAATGAATGTGTTTAATGGTAGAAGTTAAAAGGTTTAACAATCAAATTCATTAAGAAATGAAAAATGATAAGTTGTAACGTCCAATCATGTATTTGCTCTAGCTTAATTGTCATTATTGATTTAATTCAAAAATTTAGTAAAAGATTTTTTAATTTAAAATTGGTGAAGGGCATTTTCGTAATCTAACTTTAAACTTAAAATCTTCCCACTTATAATAATACTAGTCCTGGGAACGTGCATTACACGTTTTCCTCTAATTGACATTAGAAATTAATTTATATGAGTAAATATACTATAGTGGAGCGCACATAAAATAATCGTTAAGTTCAAAGCTAACACTACAAGAAAAATGTAAATTACATGGAGATTTTTCTGGGGATTAGTATTTAAATCCGCAGGAAAACTTTTTTCCTTCAAATTTCCATACTAATCCCCATTTAATTCACCATTTTCTTATAGTGTAAGTTCTTTTGTATGTAAATTTGACATAAGATATATCTCTTCACAAAATATAACATAAAAATCTTGTGTCTGGTTTGATATTTTTAATGTTTCATGAAAAATAAATCTTCTATTATATGAGAGGAATCAATATATTTTAATTACTAAAAGTAAGTTTTAATAATTAAAAAATGATCTATAATTAATACTTTTTCACATTATAAAATTGAAAGCGTAGATATTATGCTTATTATTGACCAATAAAAAGCTTTTTGTAACCCATAAAGCAAGTCATCTATGATACAAACTTCTATGTTGTATATTTATGATTTGCAAGTTCTGAAGAAGATTAGTTGAATTTTCCTATAGATGAATATTATCATTCTTTACTCAAAAAGAAGAAAAGAGAATATTATTACTCAATTCATCAAAATATTGTATTGATAAAAATGTCCAGTCACATTTGTATCTTCTAAACAAATCTTTTGCAATATAAGGACAAATAATATTCGAAAAGAATTTTTAAAAAATCACATAAAAGAAAGTTCAAAATATTAAAACACACATGACATTAAAATACACAAACAGAAGAAGAAAGAATGACAAATTTGAATTGATATTTACTATCCCAAAGGCTCACGATGATAACTAAATTTGAAGTCTACAATTATACCGAGTTGATGAAAATGGAAAAAAAAAAGCAAGTTTGAGGAGTTAGAGGATATAACTTTCTTATTCTTGGCGTCAAACATATTAACGTAAAGAATGTATTTAATCTACTTTTCTTTGTTTCCGCTACTTCTGTTTCTTCTCTTGATTAGCAGCTTCCAACACTTTTTTGTTTTCCTCATTTGCAGCTTTCAACTCTCTCTTCTTCTCCATGTTGAATTGCACGATTTCCTTTATCCAATCTAATGTGATTACCATCCATCTTAATAAGTTGATCTTAAAATTCAACTATAATTTCGAAACTAATTCCTGTGTAATAGTGGAGGTTGACCCTTCATATTCAATTTTTATTATGTATAGTAGTGCCTATTCAAAATGCAAACATTTATTTAGTAATTCTTTGTAACGTTTTAATTGCCAAAGAATTATGATTATTTAATTTATATAATCCAATTAATTTGGTCTATATTAAATTATTTTTTCCAACTCTCTATCTTCTCTCAATTCTGAACATAATTAATTGATGATGTAGAGAATTGATATTATCTTTTAATGGAAAAAGTTTTTAAAACAATGATAAGTATATACTATTTAAGTAGTAATTAGATATTTAATTAAATTGTATTTTATTTTAAGGGCAAAATGGTAATCTAATTTTAAGGTTAGGAGCTTCCCACTTATAATAATACTAGTTTCGAGAATGTGCGCTGCACGTTTATTATTTACTGTTATACAAATTTATATAGGCCTAATCTAAAGTTGATAATTATTAATTATATTATTCTTTTGTATATGTTGTTTTATGCAAAATTAACAGTGTCAATTAATTCTTTTCATTTAATTTTGATAATTTGTTTGCAAAATAAAAAATGTTGAAAAATATAAACTTATTAAGATATTATAGCATATAGTATGTATCGTAGTGGTGAACTCTTGCTCTAAATTTTAGAAATGGACGCAAACATATCTAACAAACTTATAAGACATGATAATGAGTAAATATATAGTAATCATGTTAATGAGGGAAAACATGACCAATAAATTGATTTTACATAAATTTATATTATAAGATGATGAAATACAAAAGTGAAGTAGACTTATATTTTTTGTTCAGTTTATACCAGAGATTATCACCAAAAATCTATTAAAAAACGAAAATAATTACAACCCAAAAACTTATAATAAAATATAAAACCAGTAAATAAAGTGAAAATATATGCATACACAAAAAGAAGGATCTTTTGAGTAAGATAACTAAGGAATAGTAGTAAAATAATACACAAATAACAATACAACCGACCTTGAAAGAAGTTTCATCATATAAATTGAAAAATTATTAAGAATATTTATACGTAAATATTATTTTCGGCCTATTCTGTATACTAAAATAAAGACATTATCAAAATCGTAAGAAGGGATATAATGTGTTTTGCCTCCATCATTTTCACAATGAAGCAACATAACTCTTAAACCCAAAACTCAATATTCTTTTGTAACTGAACCCAAAGATAGAAAATGGGTGATGAACGTATGACAATGAAAAGTTTGTAGAAGCTATGAATATAGAACTTATAAGATGATTTTTACTTTGAGTTTGATAGATCATTTGATTATGTGATTGAATAATATAAGTTTCTGATCAAATTTATAGACTCCTTTAAAGAATATGAAAAGGTTATGATATTACTTCCATGGAAGATGAGAGGAATTAAACATTTTAATTGAAGTAATAACTAAGAAACTAAAACTTTCAATAAATGTGGAAATATGTAACAATTTTCTACATTCAGATTCAATAAATTTTGTTTAAAAGTCTACTAATTTAATTCTAAAATTAATGAAAAAATATTTTTTTTCCAACTTTTGATGAGTATGATTAATTAATTAAATAGAATATTATTAAATGTGGTCATCTTTTTTAACTTTTCAACTTTTAAATTAAGGGTAAATAAGAGTATACAATATATATATATATATATATATATATATATATATATATATATATATATATATATATATATATATATATATATATATATATATATATATATATATATATATATTAGGATGTGAAAAGACTTATAACTGATTCATAATATAAAAATATTTAATAGAAAAATCATGTCTTTTGAATTAGTTAATAGGGAAAATACATCAAATCTCTCCTGAACTTGACACGAAAACTCGCTTTAGTACTTAAACTACACGGACATTTAAATATCACCCTTATCATCTTTGAAGTGATTTTTTTTCCACCCTGAGACTGTAACACCACTCTCACCCGCCACATCATATCCACTTAAGCGCCACACATCATAACCATGTAGGTACCACGTCATTTATTTTTAGTTCTTTTTTACTTAATCATTATTTTCTATTAAACACTTTTAATATTAATTATATCAATTAATTAATTTATAAATGCATATTCCCACCCCTATCTTTCATCTTCCTTGTTCTTCACCATTTCAACCTCAATACTTACTTTTTTTTCTACACTATTCAACAAATTTTTTAATAACTAGTATTCACTATAATATTCACATTATTTTCTTCGAATCCACCCCACGCATTTACCCTTTTGGAGGAAGAATTTTTTTTGAAAGCCAAGGTTTTATTGTCAACTCAAATAAGAAATGAAGATTACATAAGAAAGTTGATAAAAAAAATATAAATTCTATGAGAAATATTTGAATAGATCTAGAAATCAAAATGGGTCACTCAAAATTAAGAAAGTTTACATTTACAAAATTGACACCAATAATATAGAGCGAAATCAACGTCAACAAAATAACTTTGATATTGAATTTTATGAATTAGTAAAGGATTAGTAAAATGAAAATAGTTTTTTTTTTTGAAGTGGGAGGAAGATGGAGGAGGAGGTGTTTCAATGGAGAAAAAAAGTGTATTGGGAAAGACAACAAAATGAAAAAAATAAATAAAGAAATTAAAAGGGGACCCACTAATTCTATATTTTTAGAGAGTTAATATATCAAGAAAAAATATTTAAAATATTAATTATGTATTGACCAATAAAAAAAGGCCATGTGTAGGATTTCAAAAAATTCCAACTTTGTTTTTTCTTCTTTCACACGCTTTAAGGAGAGTACACTCACTCTTCCTGCCACGTTATCTCTAAGGGGATGTTTAAATCACTTCAAAGATGATAAGGGGGTAATTTAAACGCCCGTGTAGTTTAAGTACTAAAGCAAGTTTTCGTACCAAGTTCAGGGGAGATTTGATGTATTTTCTCTAGTTAATATAACACATAAAAAAAATCACTAAGGTAAATGCATGCAAATGTACAAATTCTAATCGAATTCTCAAGGGTGATGAAACTGCAAAATTTCTTAAATAGACTATTAAGGACCTTTTAAATTAATTGAATTAGATATGAACAATAAAAGAGGTAATAATTAATATTATGAAAAGGAAAAAAAAGATAAGATGTAACTATTTAATAATTAATTAGCTATATAATATTTTAATTTAGTATAAGGATAAAATAGTAATTCAACTTTGAAGTTGAGAGCTTCCACTTATAATAATAATATGATGATATACATATATATATATATATATATATAATAATAATAATGTATATATGATTATAGTGTGCTTCCTTATTTCATAGTTTCCTCACTACAGGAGAACTGCCACCAAAGGGATTCTCATTTACTCATTTACCTTGTTTATATTATAGATTATAAAATATTCTATGCTTTCACTCATATTTATGAAATTCCCCCCCATATTAGATGGACCAAAAATAATACACGTCACATAAATTGAAACGAAAGGAAAGGAGTAAATTTTTTCCTCTGCCTGTAGATTTATATAAATATTCAAGATGTCTATAACACTAATCTTAATACAAGTGTTGTCTGGCCGGATGTGTCGTAAACGACAAACGCCTGAAGGCTGTTCTCATCCCTGTGGGGGGAGATGAAAACCGTCTCTCCTCTCTACAAACACAAGAAGTAGCGTATATCGTCATTCAATAAGAGAGATGCAAAGAGCAACAGCCATTCCTGATACAAGTGAGATAAGTTGGATTACTGTATTCACTAACGTCGTCCTGCCACTATTGTTCATTTCAGCCAACACTCCAGCAACTGAAATGTAGATGAAGCCGCCAGCAGTGAATCCCTGCAAGATCATATTCGAAATAAGAGAGGTACTCTTTTATGAACTCAACAAATGTATCTGACTGACAGCTTGAATAAGAATCTAACCTCAATCAACGACGAATGACCAGAATCCTGTCCCAATGTCAATGCCTACATAGCATAACACAACATGGTTCAATCAAATGTGATAAGAACAGCAGAATATTGATCACATGCCAACAGATTAATACTGACCAGTGCAGTTCCGGCTAGTGCTACTAGTGCAGATAAGAAGTTAAAGAAGAGAGCTTTAGAGACGCTGAACCCAGACCTTACCAAGATTCCAAAATCGCCTATCTGCATAGAGAACACATAATAAAGTTTAGGGATCATTACATTCATGGAGATTGAACATAAATTCATGAGACAAAAAGAATGTCGTGCAGATGCGACGGATGTGAGATACGAGATGAAAATAATTTATCTGGAGTGTCTGTAATAAGCTAAAATGTTGGGAACTTACGATAATGGAGAAAGCTTATCATGTTTGGGGGAAAATAACATGACTAGAAGAGGTGTTACATTAAAGAAGAAAAGGTTAGAAACTTGACAATTATTTTTAGTACGACTATGACCGAATTTCAATTGCACTTCATACGCCAGCATGGTTTAAATGATTAGCTTGACATAGCATAATTGAAAAAACAAGCAGCACAAGAAAATCCAGTTGGTATGCTAGACAAATAAGAAAAAAGCCTGTCTACAAGGATTCATCAAGTCTGACTTCCATAAATCACATTACTTTTCGTGACAAAGAATTGACGGATTTACAGGTCAATAAGACAGAAAATGTTTTCACAGAATCATGGAGAAATGTGATCTAGTTTGATAAAATCACCAATTGAGCTAATACACTATAGTTCCTACATGAGCTCAAAACTGCATACAAAAGTTCAGTCAAGCAATTTAACAAATAAGATACCGAGAATAGAGAAATGATAATAAAAAATGAATGCTGCAATCATGTTTTACTTGATTGAACTTGCTGATTCAAAGAAAAGGAGTAACTTCTGGCATCTACATGTAGCCGCTTGTATGGGTAATCAATTAAAAACATGCAAACGCTATTGACATTGTAATGTAGAAAAACTAGAAAGAAATATACAAGACCTCTTGAGGGAGCTCATGTGCGAGAAGAAACAAAGTTCTTGACCACCCACCAACTGATCCATGAAGGAGGAATGCACTTCCCAAAGCCATGCCATCAGTAAAATTGTGCTGTACCATAACATAAATTCTCTCAATCTAAATGTTCACCAGCCAGATATGTCTAGTTGTTTGTGAGAAATCATAAACAGAGAGGAAGGCTTATGTAGAAGTCATACAACACCATCAGAGAAGAGGTTGAGATAACCAAAGACAAGGCTTGAACGTGGTTTAGCCTGTTCCTCTCCAGTTGATGTAGAATTGGTAGAGCAATTTGCAGCATCTAAAGCAGTATTGTCTTCAGCAGCACTGGAGCCAGTATTCCTCTGCCATGGCTAGCATATGAGACGATAGAAATAACAACTATATAACTGCAAGCAACTAGATATTCAATCACTGCATATCTTTTCTAAAAATCTCTCCAGTGGCTGCACAGACAAACTATTCAAAGAGATTCTCAATCTGGGAAAAGACACTGCAGAATTGATAAAACCGATGAAAGACACATCAGACCTATAGCCTATTTGGTCAAACTTCTGGGAAACCAAGAAGCCTTTTCTAATTATTTTTTTCAAAATTTGTTCATTTTAGCAAGCTGAGTGTGTTTGAACAATCTTTTAGGAAAAAATAAGTGCTTACGAGTAGTAGCAGAAGCTTTAAAAAAAGTAGCTTTTCCGCAGAAGCACTTTTCGAACATTGGCCAAGAACAAAGAACTGCTCTAATATTGGCAAAAGTGTTTTTCAAATAGATTACTCAAACATAAACTGCAATTGCTTATTAATGTACAATATGTTCACAAGATTGAATTTAGTCAAGTCAAGTATGAAAACTGGAAAGAAACAATTTCACAGCAATTACATTGAAAAACCTTATCTTGACAAAGTAGTTATTTGTGTTTTGGTCAGTGCCTCACAGCATGTTATGCTGAAGGAAAGGTTCACAGGACCCTCTAAATTCTGAATAAAATTATTATTTTCCAGTATTTGTTTTAGTATTACGTGAAAGTTCAGAAGAGCAGATCATCCTGACAAGAAATACACTATACTGAATCTCAACATGGGAAAATATGGAACAGCAAATTTTGGGGAATGTATTGATTCTACCTTCCGTAGAATAGCTCCTCCATTTGGTTTCTCCCCATTGGGAGAGTCAGCAGACACTCCATCCCCTCTACTCCCTCCAGCTGCCTTTTCTGATAAACTTCCATCTTTCTCCTGAGACAGTTCCTGGAGATTGTCATCAGCATCATTATCATCCTTCAACTTTGTGTAGTGCATATGATGATGATGGTGATGACCATGACTCCGTTCATTGACTCCTCCAGAAAATTCTTCAACATACCTCACAAGCTTCTCAACAATAAGAAAGAGCACAATTCCAGCTGCCAAAACAAAAGTACCATGAAACATTCAGCAGTGTGGCAACAACAGCAGTAAAGTCAATGACAGTTCCTTTGGAATATTTTTTGATAATTTTTTTTTTGAGAAGAAAATAAATGCAGCTACAAATGAGCACATAGCGATTAGCGAATTATTCTTTCTTTTCCTTTGGAATATTTGTATGCTAAAAGTTCTGATATTTCCTATTTGTGATAGGAAGCAAAACCTCCCCAGTATGTTTCTTGCAAAACTATACATACAAATTTCACAAAACGAATAATGAAATTTAAAAGCAGAACCATGTCCAAGAAACTTACCCAAAATGGACAATCCAACAGAAAGATCCTCCAATGAATGGGCGTGTGAATGACCAGAGTGATCATGAAGATGGTCATCATGTGAGTGGGAGTGTCCACCACCTAAAAGAAGTAATCTGTTTGGTAAAATTCTTCAATGCCACAAATAGTTAAAAGGCAACAATATTTGGGTTTAGAAGATAGACACCATATATGTCTGATATATCACCTTCTCTCAGACGAATAGATATATCCTAATAGCACCTCTAAGGATATGCATACCTACTAATTAGATTATTACTGCCTCCATTCCAATTCATTTGCTATATTTTGACTGGACATTCTCGAAAGAAAGAAAGAAGATATTTGGCACATCGCATAAAATATTGAATTTGGGATAGTTTGATAGGTCATGAGTTTAAGAAAGAAAGGAAACTCTTTGATGAATTGGATAAATATTCATATGAAACCAAGGGCAGCCTTATACAAAATAATTTACATTCCTGTTTTTGGAAAAAAAGTTTATCAATATAGAAAAGTGCCCATCTTATTAGAATGAAAATGGACACAAAAGGAAATAGTGCCAAACAAACTGGGACAGAAAGAGAGTTATTCTTTCCCAGAAAATGATGCTCAAACTAACCTACAGTCTTAGCTCAGGAGAAGAATATTCCCACTAAACTACACGCATCAGCACAACATTAGGACAAATACGAGCACAACAAAGTTATTTAATCTCTCCGACATGAACTAGACAAGTGAATTGAGAGTAGTGAAAGGTGGAAAGGGGAGTTACCCAAGCACTCAGGGGCAGCAAGTTAAGCAAACCTGCCTTTGATGGTGTAAGCTAGTGAGTTTTAGTAGGCTGGCGACTTCATGGGTAGACATCTAAGAAGCATGCCTGATGTAAAGACATCTCGCTCATGTCATTTTAACAGTTATTAAGCTAAGTTAAACCAAATTATGACGGAGTAGAGCTAACACTTTATGGTATTTAAAGGTAAGTGAGCCAAAAAGCAATATGCAATGTTACTTCTTCATTAATTTAAGATTAAGAATCATACCAAAAGCATGTGGCAATTGGTGAAGGAAAGCATCCCCCAGCATGGCTCCTGCCTGTATAAGTCATGAAGTAGGGCAAGACTGAGTGAACTTTCACCCTAGTAAATAATTTTAGAAACCATCATCCAATAACTGTTCTAAGCATGTGTTAATGAATTAGTATAACTTCCAACCGGAAACAGAATTCATTTAGTAGGCAGCATTAATATGAATGATAAGACAGAAATCCACATAAATTTAAGGATCAATTTCAGATATATGGAAAAGAATAATGCAAATAAAACTGAAAATGCCAGTATATTGTTCAATTATAAAAAATGTGTCAACTCATAAGCAGAAGATCGTCTATTCGTAATCAACAAACATAATAATCCTTTCAAACCTTCCCCCGATAGAAACTCTATAAGCATTTCACTAACTGACGCTATTTGTTACATTACCTACACGTCATTAACTTATGGGGAACCGTGTTCATGATCATCTTTTTAAAGCTCCACAGAACCTTGAGAGAAGATTTAGTTTCAAATAACTATAAAGTATAAGCTACTGAAATATGTTATAGCTAATAGAGAACTTCCTTGGCACAAATCAATTTCCTACTTTCCTTTCTAAGTGGTCCTGGAAAAGTCCATTTCGAGATAAGAAATATGGTTTCCCACCTTGTTCAATACCTTTTAAACATGAGCCCCCTGACAAAGAGTAACACCTACTTTATGTTTTCAAAATTCAAAACTACAAACAAGTTTAAATTTGATGCCTCGTCTAGTGAATTGAGACCAATTAATACTAGATGGAAGGAATATGAGCAACAGAAGCACCTTTCTGATTACCGTGGCTTCTGATTATTTAAGAAAGTGATTTTCAAATAATTGATCATGAAGATCATTTACGGAAATTCTCTTTGGATGTAACTTACAGTAAACTATTCAAGGAGACATACAAAAGTAATAACTTTGTTTAAGCTGTTTGAAGAAAAATAAGTTGCATATGGAAAAAAGAAAATCAACTTCTGATATAATAGGAAATAGATCTTTCTATCTATGCAATTACAACTTGTTCTAATAGCTAAGTTAATCACTGTACTTCATTTTTTTATTATTCATGTGGAGAAAACTGTAACTATTGCATAAATATTTGTATTCCATTATGCAAATACTAGTTTGACGAGTATTTGCAAAATAATTGAATTTCAGTAAACAAAACATTGAAATGCTGGTAGATGGTGTATTTCAAGTAAAATATTGGTTTCGCTCACAAATGTTCAACTTTCATAAATGTTTCCTAGTTGAAGTTAAATGTGCGAACACAATGTCACCTTCAACAAACATTTTTTCAACTTGAATACAAATAAACAGAATAATTCGAACAAATCACAGAAGATATTCAGGAAGTCTAACAATAAGATATCATTCTCACCCCAAATAACGCTAAAGAATCTACAACTGCTTTTGACGGCTTCCCGTGTACTGCAGGAAATAAAACATTTGGATTCCATGAGCAGAAAAGAAATTTCAAATGAAGATAGGAATTGAATCTTAAAGAAGAAGGCATAAACATTATTATAAGAATTTGAGCTACTTACTAAATATTAAAGGCAAAAGAATCAGGCAGATAAGGGAAGCCAAGCTCACCAATAATGAGCAACCCATTGCATTGACCCATAGACCTGTCAATGGAACCAGAGAAAAGCTCTCAGTGACAACTAAAGACACCCATCCCAGAGATCTATCAAAAAGGGTCTCATATGTCGTGTGCCATTAAGAAGTTTTTTCATATATAGGAGCAATCGTGGAGTTGCATATTATGTGTTATATTGGAATTTCTACAATTTTGTATATGTCGAACAAGTTCAAGCCTTCTTGTGAATGATTTGCTTAAAGCAGAACATCACGCCTTTCAGATGAGATCAAGAGTAATATCAGTTATCGCTCTAAAAAAAAAGTCATATCAACAATGACACTTCAAGTAAAGAGACACCCGAAAAAAGTCCAAGCAAAGAAATGTAACATCACAAAATGCATATCATCCAATCAAATACAACAATTAAAACAAAGTATCTTGCATCCTGATGCAAAAAATAAGCACATTTGGTTGACAGTACCTATCTATGAATCTCACAAGTCCAACGTATGCACAAAATAAGAAAAGCCAAAATAAGTTACTGAAGTTTGCATTCTGAGTTGACTTCAAAATAGTGTCATACTTGATATCCACCTTTTGATTAAAACTGTTTGGAAGACATATATCAGTGACGATCAAATTTTTATAAAGCAACAGTTTTTCAAGCTATGGCAGTGTTCAGCCCTATGTCAAAACCATGAATCACCTTTACAGCATGATATCCACCTTTTGACTAAATCTGTTTGGAAGACATATATCAGTGACAATCAAATTTTCATAAAGCAACAGTTTTTCAAGCTATGGCAGTGTTCAGCCCTATGTCAAAACCATGAATCACCTTTACAGCATGATATCCACCTTTCGAATAAAACTGTTTGGAAGACATATATCAGTGATGGTCAAATTTTCATAAAGCAACAGTTATTCAAGCTATGGCAGTGTTCATCCCATATGTCAAGCCACAAATCACCTTCACAGCATGCATTACATTAGACGTGCTCCATTTCCATTGTCACCTTCTTTTCAATTGAAATAATAGCTAAGAAAACTTGTCCTACCATACCAAGAGAAAAACCTTATCAACACATTCAATACCTCTCCCACTTCAAATTGTGGCTGATAATAGCCTTTACAGGACAATACAGGTGGTACAAGCAACCTCTTCTGGTATTGGGAAAATAACATCCTTTTGCAACAAACTCATAAAGATCTTAGCTTTCAATATTAAATATGAGAAATAATGTAGTCTTCAATTCCTTCATAAAAGAAATTAAGCAATACTAAAGAACCTGCCAAAATCCAACAAAAACTACCTCAATCCTAAGCTTAGTGTCAGTTCTATGAATTTACACTATTCGTTTCACTCCATTTTGACCCTTACATTCCACAATTCAGCAATCTGGGGTATGCTAAAGTCTAAAGCACAAATCAAAATGACATAAATAAGCACTAATAATCTGAATATGCCACAGTTTACAGTGAGCTAAAAACTCAAAAGGGGTTCCAGGATTCAGCTTAAATACTTCAAAAGGAATAAACTTTACCAAGACCAGTAAGATCCTTGACTCCATGTCCGTCATGATGATGATGATGTTCATCCATATTACCATGAGACCCAAATCCATACAGTTTCAGATCCTCTTCTTCAGCCAATTCCTCTAGAAGCTTCCTCTGCTCAACTCCACTCGACCCATGATCATGATCATAGTGATGCTTATCATGATGATGATGCCCCTCATGGCCATGATGACCATGACCATGGCTACACTGATGAAATTCCTGCTTGGAATCTTCTAGAACCTTCGCTTCTACAGAAGACCCAAAAATCACTAGCCATAAAGAAGTAGAAACAATCAAGAAGAAGCAGATCTGTTTCACCAAAGCATCAATTTTCGACATTTTGTCAATTTGGGCAAGAACAAAATCAGCTAAAAACCCTAAATTTATGGAAGGGTGAGATGATAAGGGCGTGTTTGGATAAAGGGTATTAGAATTCAAGAAGAGCGGTTCTTGCAAGTGCCTTCTATGGTGATTACACAAACAGCACAGAAAAATAGTATTATTATTCCTATAATTATGCCAAAAGTTACTACATCCATTTCCACTAAAAGGGTTCTCAAAAGTGCAAGAGTAATGGATTTTAGTTCTCTGAGAATTGCAGAAAGGTACTGAACTTTTAAGGAAAATATAGTGAATGTTCATAGTACACTATGATTTTTTTTTTTTTTTATTTTTTGTTTTTTTGTATGATGAGGAAGATATTTGGTGTTGTGTCAAAATCACTAATCATTGAACTTTGTGGGTAGATAAATGGAACTTTCTCAAAGCATGTGGTAGTTGGAGTGAAAAGTATTTTTAGTTGAAGCAAAAAATTGTCAAGTGCTTTGCATATTTTCTAGCAAGAAAGTAGAAAAAGAAAAAAAATCTTAAGGGGGTTGTTTTGTTACAAAAGAAGTTATATAGGTGTTAGTAATGAAAATGTGTCGTTAAAATTTAAAAGATGTCTTATAAAGTGGTTGTTAGATTAACTATGACGTATGGAGTAGAGTGGTGTGTCTTATAAAGTGGTTGTTATATTAGTTATGTCGTATGAAGATGAGTGTTGTGTCTTGTAAAGTTATTGTTAGATCAGTTATAATGTATATAAAGCAGATTGTTGGTCAATCAAGAATATATAGAATGACGCATGAAGGAGAGTGTTGTGTCTTATAAAGTGGTTGCCAGATTAGTTATGACGTGTGAAGTAGATTTTTGGTCACTCAAGAACATACTTGCATGTTTAAAAGATGATAGTAGAGGAAACGAAGATGTTGAGATGGATGTATGGGTATATCATGAGAGGTAGGATTAAAAATGATGATATTTTGAACATTGTGGGATTGACCTCTGAAGTGGATATGTTGAGGGAAACGAGATTTAGCAGCTGAGATGATTCAGACGTGTTAACGAGAGATGCACAACTGCGTAAGTAAGGAGATATGAGAGGTTGGCTATTGTAGGTTAAAGGAGGGGAAAATGTAGATTGAATAAGTATTGAGGAGAGGTAATTAGACACGACATGACACACCTACAACTCAACGAGGACGCAACTCTAGATAAGAGGATGTGGAGGTAGAAAATTAGGAGTAAAATATTAGTAGTTCGCTGAGAGTTGTTTCTCTTTTCGATATTATTATCACTCTTTTTACTATCTTAGTCTTCAATTTATTATTACACATCATTTCCTTTACTCCAACTTTTTGAGATCTCGTAAGTAACTCGGAGAATGTTTTCTAAGAAGGGCTTATCTGTCGAGCTAAACTAACCACATGTTATATACTATTATGATTCATTTTTTAGCGACGATATGTAATGTAAATTGCATACCCAAAGGTAATCAAACATGAATGTAAGTATCCTTCTCCACTCTCGAGTACATGGCACCCTTGAATGAGTGCGTAATAGCTCATACCATGTTCAAATTACTAGCCCCGATGCTATGAAACAAAGGATTATCGAATAAAGAATGATCAACATATATGACATAACATAACAATATTTCCTTTGCAAAATTCTATATCTACATAAGTTCATATTATGTAAAAAAAATGATCCATATTGGAGTAAGAAAAAAAATCACTCTTTTCACTCTTGTATGATATTATATAGCTTTTGTTACACATTATATTTGAGGTTCATCCATGAAAACCAAGAATCTTGGAGTGATCATCGCTATGTAAAGCTAATCAAATCGGGCAATTCTTGAGGTTTAACAGGTACATTACTAGTCGAGATAAGTTCCGAATAATCTTCAAAAGGATTTATTCTTGATGTAAAATTCACTATAGCAAAAGAGTCATCAGTACCATGTTCTTCATCAAAAATCTCCCAACGATTAGTAATTATCGTCTTCAATTTGGTTTCAGGCTCCATGTTTTCGTATATTACAATGTCTTGATTGATTTCATCAATCTTTTCGGATGTATCTGAAGCTCCATTGATGATTTCTTCGAGTTCTTTGATTTCTTCATTTGAGATTTGGTCTACTATAGGACATATTTCAGCATTTCTAACACCAATATCTCTGTTAAACTCGAAATATTGAGACAATTCTACACCTTGTATATTCGCCTTTTTCATGATTTTAAGAGCCAATGTAGCTTCAACTTTACCAATTACGTTAATCCTTGATAAAACACGAGCAATACCAAGGCGAATCCTGCTGTAAACATCGAAAATCTCTGTCACAACGCAATCCATAGCTTCGAGAACAAGAGGAACAATAGTAGAATCTGATAATGGTCTAATATCAAGTAGCATATCTAGCAATGTCTGCAATTTTTCGAGCAAAACAAGATCCTGAGCCATTGAATAATTCTCTTTTTCTTCATTTTCAAGATTTTGCACTACCATGTTCTTGTTCAATTTCACCATGCTTCTTTTCTCCTCCATTTCGATGTAGAGAAAGTACGATTTCTGATCAAGAAACATGAAATAAGCACGAATGAACACGTTTATCCCCTGCATTTCGTTGTTTCTTGAATGTCCATCTTCGAAATTGGATAGATCAAATGTCAACCTCCCAATTCTTTGGACACAAGGAAGCCTAGTGCTATATAAACCATGCATTAATATCAAAACCTTAATTGCAACAACCCAACTCTTTGTTTTCTCCGTTCGAACAGATATAGCCCAAATAAGAGGCTTGAGATTAGTCGATGACAAACGTAGCCATCTAAATACGCGATCAACATTCTTCATGTTCATGGAGAATTCATCGTGGCTCGTAGCTTTTATAACAGCAGCCTCGATGTCTGGATTCCGGAGAGCTGTACGTCTCGATAAGCTTGAAATCCATACGCTATTTTGATCTTTAAGCAATCCGGAAACCTTTCTCCATAGCCTCATTGCTAGTTTGATGTTCCTTGCTCTGTTTCCCCTGTTTTTTCCTTCTTTCTTCTCTTGATGTTCTTTTTCTTGTTGGAAGAGTTTTTTGTGGTGGAATTCTTTTTTGTATTTTTTATTATTCATTATTATTTTCTTTCGTTTTAATTTATTTATCATTTGAATGACTCGAAATGTAACTTTTATTGACTTAAAGGTTTAAAACACAAATAATTGTTCTATGCAAAGTTGATTCCTCCTTTATTTGCTAAAAAATACACGTAATTTACGCTTTTAATTGATGATTACATACTTATTTTAATATTTAACTTAACTGATATGACTAAAGTGCGCGTTAAAAACGCTTATAGAGAACATTTTGACTAAGAAAGACTAATTCTAGAAGAAAAAAATGGGAATTACAAAACCATGCAAGTATTAGATGTCAATTTATATATTATCCTTGACATAATTTTATTTCACAAGAAAAAACTCCATATCATTTAGATATGCAATTAACTTCTACCCCCCCCCCCCCCTTAATTTTCTCAACTAATCCCACTTTCAGTTTTTCGAGAATCAAACGATTTAAGTTTAATCGGTAATTTACGCATGAAATCTTTAAATTATTATAAATGAAATTTATATTTTTATAAACTACGTAAAAAATACTATAAGTCACTATAATTAACAATTCAAAATATTTACAAGATGTATGAAAAATATATGGTTAAAATTAAACTTGTTTGAATCTCATAATCCGAAAAGTATCACATAAATTGAAACAGATGAATTTTATAATAAAGAAAATTCATTATGTAGTGAACTGAACGAGAGATACTACAATATACTCGTGTATATAGACCTTACCACTAAACTATAAATATAGATTACAATCCTTTGACTAATGTATTTTGAATCTCAAGAAACTCTTAGCTTGAAATTTCTCTCTATGTGCTGTTCAATTTGCTTTTTCAAGACAGCTTTCTATATCTAAGTTCTTTTTTAAGTACCTCTTTGACTTTTCATTTGTTCCTTCAAAAGTGATTGTATGGACAATTTAATATAAAAATAATAGTAGTAGTAAATCTATGGACAAATACATGGATAGCATTGATGAGAATAGATTTGGGAAGTTTCAAGAAAAGGGTGTTCATTTTCTTGAAGAATCAGCATTCCAAATGAAAATGGGCTGTGATAAGGGAAAGGAAATAGTTGTATTTGAGGATCAAAATGAGGAAAACAACATATGGGTAGATAGGGATTTTCTTAAGTTAAATGAGTGTAAAGGAAATTCCTCTAAAAGGGTAGCTGAGAATGAGGAAATTTTGGTAGAAATTAGTGAAAAGAAGTTTAAAGGTGGAATCTTTGATCTTTACTCTAAAGGGGTAGCTGAGAATGAGGAAATTTTGGTAGAAATTAGTGAAAAGAAGCTTAAAGGTGGAATCTTTGATCTTTCCTCTAAAGGGGTAGCTGAGAATGAGGAAATTTTGGTAGAAATTAGTGAAAAGAAGCTTAAAGGTGGAATCTTTGATCTTTTCTCTAAAAGGGTAGCTGAGAATGAGGAAAGTTTGGCAGAAATTAGTGAAAAGAAGCTTAAAGGAGGAATCTTGGATCTTTCCTCCAAAGGGGTAGCTGAAAATGAGGAAATTTTGGCAGAAATTAGAGAAAAGAAGCTTAAAGGTGGAATCTTGGATCTCTCCTCTAAAAGGGTAGCTGAAAATGAGGAGATTTTAGCAGAATTTATAGGTGAGAAGCTTAAAGGTGGAATCTTGGATCTTTCCACTAAAAGGGTAGCTGAGAATGAGGAAATTTTGGTAGAAATTAGTGAAAAGAAGCTTAAAGGTGGAATCTTTGATCTTTCCTCTAAAAGGGTAGCTGAGAATGAGGAAATTTTGGCAGAATTTGTAGGTAAGAAGGCAAAAGATGGAATCTTGGATCTTTCCTCTAAAGGGGTTCTTGAAAATGAAGAAATTTTGGCAGAAATTACAGATAAGAAGGCAAAAGATGGAATCTTGGATCTTTCTTTGGCTTTGCCTAGTAGTAGCAGGAGTTTACAATCACCAGAACCATCAAATAACAACACAAGGATTGGGTATTTCAGGAATGGCTCCTTGTCGTCGTGCTATTCCCATCCATTTTCACACAACCTTAGCTACTCACTTACACTGAGTTCAGAAGATGATAGTGAGTATTCCGGGGAGGGAATTAATTGGTCCGGGTTTAGCCAGTTTAGGAAAGTTGAAGCAGGAGATTGTACATTGTCAGGTCATCCTGATGGAAGTAGATTAGCTCTAAGTTGTAAAAAGGTCAATAAGGAAATATGTGATAATGATACTGATAGGATCAGTAGCTCGGATAGTAATTCGTTTTTCCAATTCGAGTTGCCTACTAGACCAGTAATTGATGATCAACCAGGTGAATCGAGAATCCTTGGAGAAGTAGTTTCAGAGTCTGTTCCTCTTATGGCTCAGATTATGCAAGAGCTTCCTGATGAAACAGTCGAATCAACAAAGGAATACTTGAGAAGCCTAATTGCAATTCCTGAGAAGAAAGATTTGTTGGTCAGCCTTCAGAACAGGCTTAATAACAGATCTGATCTTACCTTTGAGACTCTTTCGAAGTGTAACAAGACTCAACTAGAAATTTTCGTTGCCATAAAGATGGGACTTGGAACCTTCTTATCTTCCGAAAACCACCTTCAAGCAACTGAATTGATCGAGATTTTCTCTCTTGAAAGGTGTCGAAACATTTACTGCAAGAGAGTGTTACCTGTTGATAATTGTAAGTGCAAAATTTGTTTGAAAAACAAGGGATTCTGCAATGTATGTATGTGTCAAGTATGTTTGAACTTAGATTACTCCAATGGTACTTGCAGTTGGGTAGGCTGTGATCTATGTGTGCATTGGTGTCATGTTGTTTGTGCTATACACAGAAATCTTATAAAACCAGGTCCAAGTATCAACGGTCCATCTGGAACAACTGAGATGCAATTTCACTGTCTTGGTTGTAGTCATTCTAGTGAAATGTTTCGGTTTACTAAAGAAATGTATAGATGTTGTGCAAAGAACTGGGATCAAGAAATCCTAATTAAAGAGCTTGACTATGTCCAAAAGATTTTCCAGGGAAGCGATGATTTTAAAGGTAAGGAGTTGCATGCTATAACTTATGGACTGCGGAACAAGCTAGAGAAAAAGACGATCTCTCCTTCAGACGCCTGCAATTTCATCTTTCAGTTTTTTAAATGTGAGTTTTCAAAACAAACCTTATACTTTCTAACTTCAAAACTGTTAGATTTGGTTTTATTTGTCCTTTAGTATGATTTTGAGTCTCGTTTGTCTACCATTTCACCACCAAGGCATCTTGAAAGTGAATCGTATTATTCCATGAATATGATATCTATCTACAGACACGGATGGCTTGTCACATTTTCTTTCATCAAGTTTTCCGGCGTCTATCCCTCTTGCTGATAAATCTTCCTTCTACATCATGAGCTCTTCAAGTAGAAGAAAAGCTGATCATCATCGTCAAAGTGATGCCAAGGATTCGTCAAAGTCTGATAACATGATCGAGGACGAATGTTCAGCCATCAAAGAAGTATGAGCTCTCCAAGTGAAAGAAAAAAATATGATAGTTTTCAAAGCATTGTGAGTATCAAAGAAGCAGAAACACTTAATTCTCTAATTATTTTAACTTCACCATTTAAATGTATGAGCGTTGTGACGAGCAGCGATTCTTAGATCATTTTTAGCTATTCTTAGAAATAGTATTAGATTTCAAGCAGGGCAGACTTAAAGCTGTGGAATTCATCACTGAACAGACTGAATAACTTGCCTTGAGGCTGATTTTCCTATTGCTAGTCTTTGTGTTATCATCTGTCCCCTAACTGTTTTGGTGGTGTTAGTGTCTTTCTGTATGATCCATGTTGTTGTCACATTTCAAAGTTTCAAATTAAAAGCTCGTTGTTTAGTAGTTGGATAAGAAATAAGTTATCCATTTATTAATTTTCCGTATAATTTGTATATTTACATAGATAGGAAATAACTTATCCATGTATAAAATTAATAAGATGTTTGGTTGACACTGTACTAGAAACCAGCATAACTAATACATGTATAAGCTATGAAGGAATCTATGTATAATTTTATGCAGGATAGAAGACAGAATAATTAATAATACATGAATAACGAATTCCTACATGGCTAATGCTTTTAGTTGTCTTATATTTTCTCAATTTCAATTTGTTTGTTTTAATTTTCTTTTAAGTCTGTTAAAAAAAATGTCTCTTTTCTTTTTTCTAACAACTCTTCAAGTTTAATCTATGTATAATTTTATGCAGGATAGAAGACAGAATAATTAATAATACATGAATAACTAATTCCTACATGGCTAATGCTTTTAGTTGTCTTATATTTTCTCAATTTCAATTTGTTTGTTTTAATTTTCTTTTAAGTCTGTTAAAAAAAATGTCTCTTTTCTTTTTTCTAACAACTCTTCAAGTTTAAATTTTCGTGTGACATGTTTAAACAAAATTAAAAGGACATTGTGAAATATTCTACATATTTTATTTAAGATCACAACAATCAAAAGTCTTATTTATTTTTTTAACTTTGAATCAAAGTCAAAATCACACAAACAAATTATTGTTTAGTTTAATATTTAACTAGTAGTATTTCTTTGTTCTGATTTTTTTGTTTACTCTTCTCTAGAAATAGAAAATAAAAATTAGATCAATTAGATATTGCCACCTAACAAGATTTCCTCTTATCTTCGCCCCTCATTCATTTTTCGAGAGTCAACAATTTAAGTTTGATCAAGAATTTTCGGATGAAATTTTTAATTTTTTTGAAATAAAATTTATATATATTTAAATAACGTAAGAAGTATTATAAATCAGTAATTGACAATTTAAAATAGATAGACTTGTTTAAATCTCAAAATTTAAAATGTGTCACATAAATCGAGACGAATAAGTAGTTCTATCATGTGTTCCATGCAAAATAAATACCATCTCAACAACCTAAAAACTTTGAATATTATTTGGATGAATTGTCAAAATCTTTAACAACTATTGAGCATTAGTGGAGCAAAAGCTACTTGAGGTATCCATCCCATTCCCCACCTGCACTTAATGAATTCTCCTCATTTTACTTTTTTTTTTTAGACTCTCCACTAGAATTATAATTTTTATGTAGTATGAACTGATTTAATGGAGATGCAAACAACTCTTATTGCCTTGCTAGGGATGTCGTGGAAGACACGAATTAAGGTAGAAGGTTAGTACGTAGCAGTGTGTTGTTTTGCTATTCATCCATACTTAGTAGCTATAATATTGCTCCTGTAGTTGCCTGTCCTTTAATTTATTTTACTATGTGTACCTCTAAGGTAGAGGTATGGTTTGCGTACACTCTACCATCCCCTGGTCCAGACCCGATTTGGATATGTCGTCGTTGCAAACAGCTCCCATTGAAAAGGACACCTTGCATTAATGTTCATTTTAAGAACGGAAAAGGGTCAAAATTGCCCCTGAACTATGTGAAATGGATCACTTATACCCTTCGTTACATTTTGAGATAAAAAATGTCCCTGCTTTTATCCTAAGAGACCACATATACCCTCAAGAGTTAACACCCCATATTTTTATTGACTTGGCAAGCCACGTGGGACTAATCCTTTCACCTAAGCATTGCAAACTAGGATTCACTACAAAAGAACTAGACCTTTAACGGCGACAATAGTCGCCACAAAAGCCAAAAAATCATCACTAAAAGTTTTTAACATTAAATTCTAATTTTGTGATTTTTTCTTCATTGTTTTTTAAAAAACAAAAATGTTAGGGTATTTGGCAACGCTTAGGTGGATGGATTAGTCCCATGTGGCATGCCACGTCATTAAAAAATTGGGTGTTAACTCTTGAGGATATTTGTGGTCTCCTAGGATAACGGCGGGGTATTTTTGATCCCAAAATGTAATGGAGGGTATAAGTGATCTATTTCGCATAGTTCAGGGGTAATTTTGACCCTTTTCCGTTTTAAGAATCATTTTTTTCATTGACATGATTCACTAATAATTTGTGGCTTGTGAAAATGAAGTTTAAAAACCATTTGTTACATATAGTTGAGCTAAAAGAAGTCTTACAGTGTGGTAATAGGAAGGCTTAGAAAACAAAAAAATATGACAAACAGAAGAAGAAATGTGCAACATTTTGTTCATGTAATTCTTGTTATTCTTCATTGTTTCAATGCAGGATTTTGCACAGAAGTAGATAGTATTAACAGCACTCAATCATTGAGAGATCCCGGGATTTTATCGTATCCGGGAGGTGTCTTTGTTAAAGAATGACAAAAAGTCCACATCGGTGATTAATGAGATGGGTGGACTCCTTAAAAGGCTTGGGCAATCCTCCTTCCTTTGAGCTAGCTTTTGGGTGTGAGTTAGGCCTAAGACCTAATTTCACAGTCTTCAAGTTGGGATTTTTCAGTCCTCAGAACAATACTAATAGGTATGTTGGTATTTGGTATAATTTTTCTGTTACAACTGTTATTTGGGTGGCTAATAGGGACAAACCTTTAAGAGATTCTTCTGGGGTTGTAAAGATATCTCGTGATGGAAATGTCGTTATAACGAATGGAGAGGAGGAGGTATTTTGGCCATCAAATGTTTCAACTTCTCAGGTAAACTCAATTGGCCTTCTCCAAGATTCTGGAAACTTTGTTCTCGTTGATCATCGGGACAATATGAGCACAATATGGCAGAGTTTTGAACATCCTTCTGATACAGTTGTCCCTAGAATGAGAATAAGTGAAAACACAAGGACAAGGGAGAGGGTAGAAGCAAAATCTTGGAGAAGCTCTCGCGATCCTAATATTGGAAACTTCTCGATAGGAATAAGTAGTTCTGGATTCATTCCTCAGTTGTATATATGGAAAGACAGACGTCCCTATTGGCGAAGTGGTCAATGGAATGGTCAGTTCTTTTTCGGAGTGCAGGAACTGTATGCTGTGGCGTTTGATGGATTTAGTCTAGCGAATGAACGCCAAGGTTTTGTATATTTTACTGGTCCTGTTTCTTCTAAATTCATAACCAAATTTGTCATCGATTGGAAAGGGAACATGGTTCAATCATATTGGGATGAAAATGAGACAAACTGGAAGATAACATGGTCAGTTCCCAAAAACGATTGTGAAGTTTATGGAACATGTGGTCCATTTGGAAGCTGCAATTATTTTGAGTCGCCGATATGTTCTTGTCTGAAAGGTTTCAATCCGAAACATAAGGAAGAATGGGAAAAAGGGAATTGGACTAGTGGTTGTGTTAGGAGGAGGCCTTTGCTATGTGAAGTAAGGAATAACACAAGGGATTCAAGTAAAGAAGACGGATTTCGAAAGATGAAGTTAATGAAATTGCCTGATTTTGCAGAAAGGTCATATACTATAGAAGAAGAATGTAGAAGCAAACATGATTGATATTCAGCAACTCCAAATCTGGGGCAAAGATCTCTATTTTCGCGTGGCATATTCAGAACTTGGTATCTATACTGGCTATCTACTTTTTTTTCATGGAGTACAGCTTATTCTATCATTTTAGATATCATGGACTCAATTCGATTCCATCTATATACTTTAAGTTGCTTACTTCTGTTAAGTACTGATATTTGTTCGCCTTTGTGTTTGCTCTACAATGCAGATCATCATAAAGACATAAACAAAATTGTAATCCCAGTGATCCTTGGTACGATTACACTCTGTGTTTGTCTGTTGATCTACTGTACAAGGGTGGCCATACGTAGAGGTAAAACAGGCTTTATATAAAAAAAAATTGCACTTTGTTGGCTATAGTTAACTTGTATTCCTACTGATATTAGGAGTGAAGAAAAAAGAGGTAGTTTTACTTGGTAACAAAAGTCCAGTTCATATGGAAGAATTACCAGTCTTCAGCCTCGATACGCTTGCAAATGCAACATCCCAATTCCATGAGGATAATAAACTTGGTCAGGGTGGTTTTGGTCCAGTTTACAAGGTATGATATTTATCTCTCTCGATCACTTCTCAAATTTCAAGTCACTGAAATTGGTGCTTTGACCTAGTGAGGAGGTGTGAGAAGTTGGCAACAGTGGGTTTTAGGTAGACGTAGGCTGAAGAAGCATTGGGAAGAGGTTTTTAGACAGGAGATTCAAAGCTCCAACATTCCGAGGACATGACCTTAGATATATAGCAGGTCATAAAGGTTGCAAATTACGGTAGAAGCTTAGTAGGTAGTTGAGAGTTATAAGATGATGCATTGTAACTTCTATGTTAATACAAGGAGTACTAGCATTTGGCTCATAGTTGCCTGTCTTATCACTTTTGTTACTTGTTATTTACTGTGCTTTAGTTATCCCATTGGTTGGTTATCGTTATTGCTCTTCTTTTGAATTCTATGTTATGTCAAACAGCCTCTCTACCTCCTCGAGGTACAGATAAGGTCTGCGTACACTCTATCCTCCCCCCTTTTTGGATTGGAGGAAATGTTTCACTATAATCGAAGGGGTTAGTCGAGGACTCCTTTATCTTCACAGAGATTCAAGATTGAAGATAATTCATAGAGATCTAAAGCCAAGTAACATTTTGCTCGATAATAACTTCAATCCAAAGATTTCAGATTTTGGCATGGCTAGGATTTTTGGATCTGATCAAGATCAAGCAGACACAAGGAGAGTAGTTGGTACTTAGTAAGTGATCATTGATCCATTATATACCATAGCTTTTCATAGTTTTCTCCGTTAAAAAAACCATATCATACATATTTTTTAACTAAAACACGAACGTGATGACATTTTTACAGTGGATATATGACCCCGGAATATGCAATGAAAGGAAGATTCTCAGAGAAATCTGATGTTTTCAGCTATGGAGTTCTAGTGTTAGAGATTATCAGTGGCCGAAAAAGTACAAGTTCTTGGATTGAGACATCCTCTTTGAGCCTTTTCGGATATGTAAGATTCATCTTATAATGCTACTATTCAAAACACTACTCTTACCAAAAATGCTTGTAGTACAGTCAAACATCTCTATAACAACGTCATTTGTCCAGATACTTTTTGGCTACTACATGGAAATGTTATTATATAACATAACATAAAAACCGGTTCCAAGGAAAATTTCACCACTATAGTGAAGTGTTGTTATAGAGAGGTTTGATTGTATGTACGTACGTAACTTATACTTTTACATTACATTATGATGGTGTATATTTACTTTTGCTGTCACTGTGTTTTATGCATCAATAATTTTGATGGTGATCAATTTTTCACTGTTTTTCCAGGCATGGATGTTATGGAAAGAAGAAGATTTATCAACTTTTATCGATCCGTTTATATTGAACACGAGCTCGGAGATAGAGATCAGAAAATACATACAGATTGGTTTGCTATGTGTTCAACAATTTGCTGAAGACAGGCCAAATATTTCATCTGTTCTTATTATGCTTACTAGTGAAACTACATGTCTTTCTGCACCATTACAACCTGCTTTTACTGAAAGTAGAGAAATTAAGTGTACTTTGAACAATATCACTATCACAAACATTACTGGTAGATAACATGAGCATATGAAACTACCTTTTTATCATATGCACTATTGTCATTTTACCTGATAATCCATCCGTCTCTATTTATATGACACCTTTTTTTTAGTGCTATGACGTTTTAAAATGCTTGATGTCATCATTCATTTCTCGATTACATGTTCAATCAAATATCATTAATCTGTAACTGTAATGTCTTTGTGCACTAATTTCATTAACGAGTGTCAGTCAAGTACGAGGCGATCAAATCAAGATTAACAGTCAATGAAGTGGGTGCAAACTTCAAAATCATGTTAAACTTTTAATTGAGATAAATTTTTTTAGGTAATTTCTTACTATATATCTAAAATTTGTGAGCAGAACTTATTATAGTGAGAGTGACAGGTTTATGATAAAATTCATAAGTAAAATTCTTCGATCATTCGAATCGTCGAACTTTAAAAAAATATATATATTAACACCTAAGATTTTTTTTTTTTTAAAAAAAAGTATAAATTGTCATGTTGCTTGCTAACTTTCTAAAATGTGAATGGTGTGACAACAAGAAAATGACAAAAATGGTTCAATATATTTACGAGTAAATTCAAATTAAAAAGTTTTGGCTATTAAGTTTATCAAAAGTGATCTTTTTATTTATTCAACTTTAATTTCTTGCAAGAAGTTCAGCATATCCTAACTTGAGTTTTCATATTTGGCAAGTTTTGTGATTAGTAAAATTCAGTTCTTCCAATTAAGAAACTTATCAATACAACCTTCACAAAGGAATGAACATCACAATTGTTTCACAGCCTGAGATTAGACAACAAAATAGTCATCGTCACGGCGTCACATTTACACATTTCAGACTATCAGAATGCAAAACCAAGAACATCTACAATAAGAATGTTGACACAAAAAACAGCAACTTTAGACCATGCCTAGAGTTAGTGACTGGAAAAGTTCAGACTTCAGCTACCACCCCAAATTAAGAAACTTTACAGTATCACTTGACTCAAATAGTGTTAACAAGGACCAACCCACAGTACCAAGTCAATGCAAATTACAATCTTAAGATTGTTATATTTTTCACAATAGTTGACCACCACCAACATCTACACAAAGTCACAAAGTCGAAGCACACGCCAATCTTAAGATTGCTTGTACTAACGACAGTTATCAGCCACGAGCTATGTAACTGTAAGTTACTGAGGTGATAACACTCTATAGGACTAGCAGAAAGTTGCAAACACATTAGACATTCATGTAATCATCTGAACAAAGGCATCACTCATGACAAAAACGCTCTATAGGACAAAGGTGTAAAGAAATTTAAACAGAGTGGATGATCTTCAGAAGAGATTTTTTTCTTTTTCGATAAGTATTGAAAAGAGATAACTGACAGTAGTAAAAATAAATGGATGAACATGCTCATCTTAAAAAACATCCGATCAAGAAAAGAAATTTTCAACATCCTACTGTTGGCAGGCAGAGCAGAGTGCCAACTACCAAAGCAACAAAATGAAAAATTAAACAACTGTTGCTGAAAATTAAAATATCAAAGTCTAAACATGTATCGTCATGGACTACAGAAAGGTACCAAGTAAACCTCTGCAAAGGCCCCAGGGATATACAAGTAAACAAACAAGACGCATTGGCAGTCTGTAGTGGTACCCTCTATGTAAGTCTACCTGATTGTCACAAACTTGTTGGTACCATGTTTGGCCCAGTGAGTCCTCAGATCAATTGGATTAGCAAAATTGTATCCTTCTGCAGCAAGTTTCTCCAAAACCTTCTTGAATGCTCCCTGGCTCATCTTTCTTCCGGCGATCCTTGCTCCACGTCTTTTAGTACTCATTGGAAGTGGATACATTGATATGCTAGTGGTGCAACAAGCTGACTGCCAGCCACCACATCCCCATCGATAGCATTGCTGAGGAGAACCAGTACAGGAACAAACTGGTATAGGAATGACAGAAATGTCCATATCAATACCATTTAATACAATGTCCATGCTCTTCTTTGCTGGTTTTGCTCGTTGAGATGGGTTGCCATTTTCCTTAGGTGCGGATGACACTTTCTTTGACCTCTTTGCTTTGGGTGCTTTGGGAGTGGCACCACCAGTCTTTCTCTTTGAAGGACCACTTTCTTTCTTAACACTTGGTTCCTCAACATTCACCCCCAAATCCTTAGTTGTATCAGGTTGTTGTACCATTTGCATGGGAGTACTTGCAGAAGCATCAGGGAGAACTGACGTGTAAGGACTCCCGGGAAACATATGAAGAAATTTGTCTCTGTGATTTATCCAACTGTCCCTTACATAGTCAATATGAGATAAAGGTGCTTCTGGGATGATAGAATCCCGGGAATGGAACACCCCATTAGCACCGAGCATAATTGGATTCTCACGCCTAGTAAGATAAGGTTTTGCATCTCGATCAACCATCGATGACATCAGCTGAAGACCTAGATGCCCTTTAAGAGAAGGTTCATAATAACCCCAGTTCCTCATGTTCAAGCCGTCGTCATCCATCAATAAACTACAGATGAATCCAAACATCACCACTTAACATTAACTTTTTTGCCACAATTAGAAATGCCCAACAAAAAATGCATTAAATTACTAATCTCCATATAAGACTCAGATTAGGAATATCTAAAACATAACAAAACTATCAAGATTTGAAATGGAATAGTAAATAACAAATTCAAGTCAACCAAGCATAATATGAGCAGATCCAGTAACCCAAAGCTAAATGCCAGTAGCAAATCAATCAAATCTACCCATACGCATTGCCATTGCCATCATTCCAATTCATATGCAATTTCATCAACCTTTCAATAGAAATGAAATGTATAACTAGAAAATTTGACAATTCTCCATACCCCCAACTCAAATATTTGCACCCAAAACAAATTAGGCACCTCAAACTCATCAAATTCAACATTTCAGCCACTAGAAACATAAAACCACAAATAAAGTTAGAATCTTTTGAGTTCCCAGATACAAATTTTGATAACCCCAACAAAAAATTTTGAACCCACAAACAAAATGAGTACCCAAAACTCATCAAATTCAACATTTCAGCCACCAGAAACAAAAACCCACAAATAAAATTAAAATCTTTTGAGTTTCCAGATCAAATTTTCAATAACCCCAACAAAACAAACAAAATGAGCACCAAATACTCATCAACTTCAACATTTCAGCCACCATAATCAAAAACCCACAAATAAAAATACAATCTTTTGGGTTTTCTAGATCAAATTTTTTGAACCCACAAACAAAATGAGCACCCAAAACTCACCAAATTCAACATTACAGACACTAGAAACAAAAACCCACAAACAAAATTAAAATATTTCAAAGTTCCCAGATCAGCAACTAAATACAATATTTCATAAATCTAAACATCCCCAACACAAAAATCCACAAATGGGTACTCAAAATCAACATAAAATTCAATAGAAATGCAAACCCACAAATAAAAACTGAATCTTTATGTTCTCCAACACAGATCTGACACAAACAACATACATAAAAACAGATCCAAGATTAAACCAACAAAACTCATCAAAATGAAATTAGCAAATTAGCATGCAAAGACAAGTACATATTTTTTTCAACAAAAAAAATAATCAAATGAAGAAAGAGATAAAACATATAAAGAAAAAAAAAAGTCCAAATTTTTAAAGAAAGAGATATATAGAGAGAGAAAGAGAAAGACAGGGAGAGAGAAACTTACTTGTTGGTAAACACCTCTTAGTTTTTTTTTTTCCTTTCAGGAGAGAGAGAGACAGAGGTGAGAGGAGAGAGAGAGAACTGAAGGAGAGAGAAAGGAAGAGAGAGAGAGATGACAGAAACCCTTTTAAGAAATAGAGAAAAGAGAGACCATTTTATCAATTTATTTATTTTTTCAACTTCCAATGAAAGCAATTTAATATAAATATAAATGCAATTTAATATATATAAAAAAACAAAAACAGCCGAATATTATCTTTACGTTTACTACTTTGATACCTTGAAGCATAATAAAACCAAGTATTTTTTAATTTTTAATTTAAAAGTTTTTAGAATTTTATTTAAATGATTTTACATATTGTTTCGTAACATATTGTATTAATAATTTTATTTTATTAATAAATATAATCTTTCATAGATTATATCTATCGTATCTTTGTGTTACATAATTTCGTAAATATTTAAATATAATCTATCAGAAAAATAGTATAATATTATAAAAGAAATTAAAGAATAAAATAAAATAAGCAAATTATGAGTAAAGAACAATATGCTCACATTTAATCAATTGTTATGTAAATTGATACTTTTTCATTGTTATCTAACGACAAGTTTAAGCTATATGATATTAAGAATGAAACCATAAAAACAAATATAGTTATTTAAACTAATATAATTTACTGTGGGTCATAACTATTTAAATGAGAGATTGGTCATTTGATTTCAAAGTTATCTTTCTTAAAAGAACTTTTTATATATATACAAATATACGTATAAACAAGTCACTCAATCCTTTGCTGGATAAAAGATTTCTTTTTTTTATTGACCTTAAATATAAGATGCAAACATAAATATGAAACATAAAATGCAAAATAAAAAAATTATAGTAAGCACAAAACTCCATTCACAAAATAGAAAAATAATAATAAGTCCAAACTTCATTCTTTATCCTATCTTTATTGAAAACTAGAGAAAATTGAAATAACGTTATTTTATTTTTTTTCCTGTTTTAAATGGGATTGTGATTACCTGGGCAAATTCTTTTTAGAAAAGAGAAGTTTTTGAATGTATTGATACAATTATTTACTAAATCATAATTGCTTTAAATTAAATAGATGTTTTTTATTCTAATCCAAACATGAGTTTCATATATAAATTAAATAAATTAATGTATTTGTTTTCATTTATGTAGCACAAATAAAATCTAAGATATTTCTTATATAATTTTTAAATATGTTAGTTCTTATCTATTGTGATTTCTTTTTATATAAATTTCAAATAATATATGTTGTCCTCCCTAGCAAGTAATTTTGAGAGTACGTCAAAAAATTTAATATGTTTTAAAAAATATTTTAAGTTGTTAATCATTATGATTTATAATACTTTTCTTACGTAATTTCAAATAATATATGTATTACTATTTTTCTTAATTTATGTGAGTATATGTAAAATTTCAAGAGTCAACCAAAATATATTTATTAAATTTCTAAGTTGTTACCTGTTGTGTTTTATAATACTATTTTTTAAGAATTTCTATAATACTATTTTTTGTAATTTTTAAATATATATAATGCACTAAAAAGAAAAGTAAAATAAATAAATTAAAGAGGAGAATGTACTAAATATAAGTAGAACAACAAATCAGAGTATTCTTTAACTGATCATAAGCAGCCCAATATATGTTACCCTAATTGTCTCAATTCATAAAGTTGTTTGATTTTTAAATATTAGAAATTGTTAATTATTATGATTTCTATATATTTTTTTATGTAATTTTAAAATAATATATATTGCTCTATCGATCCCAACTTATGTCACATGTGTAAAAATTCGAGGGTCAATTAAATATTTAATATGTTTTTAAAATATTTAAAGTAGTTAATTGTCATAATTTATAACACTATTTTTTAGTAATTTACATTTATAATATATTAAAAGTGAAAGTACGATAAATTATTTACCTCATAATAAATTTATACGACTTAGTACAAATACCAGGTGTGATATCTTACACTAATTCTATTTGCAACTAATAACAAACAATCCGTGCTTTACACGGACCCAATATTATCAAACATATTGAAACAAAAGATATCATATAAATCGAGACGAATGGATCATACTATAACAATTGTGCAAATATTAAAGAAGTAATATTATATGCTCATGTTATCTACCAGTAAGGTTTGTGATACTCATTTTGTTTAAAGTAAACTTAGTTTCTCTATTTTCATTGCACATTCTGAAGTGTTTTCTTTCAGTAAAAGCAGGTTGTGATGGTGCTGGAAGACTACTTGTTTCACTAGTAAGCATAACAAGAACAGATGAAATACTTGGCCTGTCTTTTCTGATCTCTATTTCCGAGCTCGTGTTCAATATAAGCGAATCGATAAAAGTTGATAAATCTTGTTCTTTCCATAACTTCCATGCCTGAAAACAATGAAAAGTTAGATCATTCAACTAAATATAAGGCACATATATTCAGTCAGACCTCTTTATAACAGTTTGTAATAACATTTCAAGCTCTTTTTTGGGACCGGTTTTTCATGTTATGTTATATTAAACGTTCATTATAACAAACATTTCGCTGTAGCAACTATAAGAGGAGTCTTACATATCCCAAAAGGCTCAAAGAGGATGTCTCAGTCCAAGAACTTGTACTTTTTCGACCACTTATGATCTCTAAGACGAAAACTCCAAAGCTGAAAACATCAGATTTCTCTGAGAATCTTCCTTCCATTGCATATTCGGGGGCCATGTATCCACTGTAAAAATGTCAGTACGATTCGAGTAGTTTAGCTGGTATGCAAAGTTATGGTATTGTATATAGATCAATGATCACTTACTAAGTACCAACAACTCTCATTGTGTCTGCTTTGATCTTGATCAGATCCGAAAATCCTAGCCATGCCAAAATCTGAGATCTTTGGATTGAAGTTATTATCGAGCAAGATGTTACTTGGCTTTATATCTCTATGAATTATCTTCAATCTTGAATCTCTGTGTAGATAAAGGAGTCCTCGACCAACTCCTTCGATTATAATGGAACGTTTTGTCCAATCCAAAATGTCTCGATGTGCTTCATCTAGATGTTTGTGAAATATGAATGGAGAATTTAAACAAGTGGATCAGATGAAATGTGGAGTGATGTTGCTCAGAATGCTGATGTTCGGATCCTCCAAAAATCAGTACTTTTGGGGGATCTAGCAAGCATCCATCAACATTATTGAAGAGTCTGAGCAACATAGACTCGTGGAGTAATGCAGATGAGAAGTAACAAGGACTAACCAAAGAGAAACACATCTAAGCTTTTCTTTGGCATGTATTTGTAAATCAGCATCTTCTCCTCTTTTATCGACACAACATCCACAGAGTCTAACAAGGTTTCTATGTTCGACTTTCGAGATCACCAACACTTCATTCATGAACTCCTCTAGCCCTTGTTTCGAGGCTTTTGAAAGTCTCTTGACAGCTATTTCTTTCCCATCTTCCAATTTTCCCTACAAGGAATCACCAATATCAGTAACTTGGAATTTGGAAAATGATCGAGAGAGATGAAACTCGTACCTTGTATGCTGGACCAAAACCGCCCTGACCAAGCTTATTATCTTCATTGAATTGGGATGTTGCATTTGCAATCGTATCGAGGCTGAAGACTGGTACTTCTTCCATATTAACTGGACTTTTGTTACCAATTAAATTTATCTTCTTCCTTTTTACTCCTAATATCAGCAGGAATACAAGTCAACTACTATAGCTAACAAAGTGCTTCTAAATGTATAATACGAAAACTTTATAGCCTAATATCGGCGACTCCAAATGATTGCAGCTACCAAATGGACCACATGTTCCATAAACTTCACAATCGTTATTGGGAGCTGACCATATTATCTTCCAGTTTGTCTCATTCACATCCCAATATGATTGAACCAAGTTTTCTTTCCAATCCAAGACAAATTTCATTAAGAAATCAAAATCACCAGGGCCAGTAAGGTATACAGTACCTTCGCGATTGTTCACTGCATTGAATCCATCAGACGACACAGAATACATATCCTGCACTCCGATAAAGATCTGGCCATTCCATTGACCACTTCGCTAATAGGGCTGACTACCTTTCCAGATATACACCTGAGGAATGAATCCAGATTTTACTTCTACCCTCTCCCCTGTCCTTGTGTTTTCACTTATACTCATTTTAGGGACAATTGAATCAGAAGGATGTCCAAAACTCTGCCATATTGTGCTCCCATTGTTCAGATGATCTACAAGAACAAAGTTCCCAGAATCTTGGAGAAGGGCAATTGAGTTTACCTGAGAGGTTGAACCATTTGATGACCAAAGAATCTCCTCCTCCCCGTTCATAACGACGATATTTCCATTACCAGATATCTTCACAACCCCAGAAGAATCTCTTAAAGGTTTGTCCCTATTAGCCAGCCAAATGACAATCGTTTCAGAAAAATTGTACCAAATACCAACATACCTGTTAGGGCTGTTTAGAGGACTGAAAAATCCCAACTTCAAGACGCCTCCTGGAGATGATAAAATCTCAGGATCCCTCAAAGATAGAGTGCTGGTAATGCTATCTACTTCTGTGCAAAATCCTGTATTAAAACAATGAAGAATAACAAGAACTACATGAACAAAATGCTGCACACTTCTGCTGGTGGTGGTCATCTTTTTTGGTTTTCTAATACTCTTCCTATTACCAAACTATATGTAAGAAAGCACAATAAGTAGTCAAAGTTTATTATACTTCAAATTGTCAAAGTCCACTACAAAACCATTTTGTCAACCCCACAGAACTAGCAAAAACATTTTAGGCCACACATGTCATTCTCAATCAGAGACTTTCAGGCCAATCAAAAAATTGGGCTAAAAATTAGTTCATACTATAAAGACTTCAAAAATTCAGTCTTAGAAATGAGGATAAGACTCATTTCAAAGTCCAAACTACAGTTTTCAGTTCATACTATAAAGACTTCAAAATTTCTTCTGTACAAACTACAATTTTCTCTTCTTTGGCACACGATAAATCCGATTTCTTTCCCTTCACAACCCTAGAACAAAACACTGAAGTAAACAATGATGGCTAGACTAATCCAAATTCACCTTTAGCCATTTAGTATCTGAAACTGATTGGCTAGACTGATCTAAATTCACGCCACATACTTGTGAAAGTGTTACACACCAAAAGTTCTCCATTACCTGGGCTTAAAACTGAGACTTTTAATTAAAGGTGGAGAGATTTCAACCATCCCGCCACACCCATGAGTGGTAATGTAGTTCTGGTGTAGTAATAAGGATCCTTTGAATAATTTCCCTTTCGCTGTGTTCCACAATATTTAACAATGAAACATGTGTGCATATCATATGGTACAATCACATTTACTAAAAATGACAAACTTATAATAAAGATAATACATCACAAAAACCCATCACCTTCATAGTACCAAACTCAAAAATACAACAAGTATATAGTGAACTAAGTCTTACATAACATGTGTGGGAGGAAAAGTTTAACTAGACTACAGAATCCATCTAAGATAGAATAGTGCACACATATTACACATCAATTAGGAGAAATCAAATTCCAGTGTGATGTTTAACCACTTCGTCTCACAATATCTTCTCAATGCCATCATGTGTTGAATTTTCTTACCTGCAGAAAACCATAGATGGAACTAAATCTTAAATATATTTGATAGGATCAAAAATGATTCCGATAATACATAAGGTTTTATAAACACACCGAAGAACAAGGTCAAGAGTGCTCAAGTCCAGTGAGAAATCTACTCGACATATTGCAGGAAATCCTCATGAATCAGTGAGTTATCTTAGCCAAAGTAACTCTTTCTTCCATTTTTTGCAACGATTTCTCCTCTTTTTTTTTCTTTTTTTTTTGAAAATGGTAACTTTGTCTATTCCTCAAAAGTCAGTACACTGATCAGTATTTACAACATGTACTTCAAATTCTACTATCTTTTACTAAATTGAGTCTAGTACATCAATTAAGGAGAGTATCATTTGAGTATAATTGATTACACCAAAAACATAGTAGCATAAGACAATTTAGTTTGACTTTTTGCATACTATTAACGTAAGGAATGGCAAAGAAGCGACTCAGCCCCATAGACCCCTGAAGAAATAAGCTGAAAGCAATAGAAGATAAACAAGATGTAGACAGGTGATGAGAAGTGACGATTATCAGTAGGAGGTCTTCATGTTAAAATTATAAGGCTCAAAGTTTTCAAATCTGTCAGTCTTACTTACATTCTCATAATATTATTTAATCAAAAGTCACAAGAATCAGTACACTTGTGCTCAAATTAGAAACAGTGCTGTATTTTTGTGGAGTAAGCAAAAGGTCTTTTTTTTTTTGTTTCGACCAACTTGTTAGACACTGAAACCAATATTAGAAACCCACAAGAAAATTGTTTAACCCAAAAAACAATGAACTAACAATTGAGCAAATGTCTCTCTTATGCCATTTTTTTGTTTGTTTTTTGTAACCAAGAAATCCTGAGAGCCAGTGGTGCACAGTTTCAAACTTGGTAATAATGAGCCCGCCACTCTACCCTTCTCCACTTAAATATCGAACCTGTGACGTGCACTAAGCTCTTACCACTAGAACAAAGCCCTAGGCCTCTCTCTAATGCTATTCTCAAGGGCAACAATTTCAAAATATATTAATCAACAATAAATTAATTAATTGTATCCCATCCCATACTCTAAGTCTGAGCTAGCCTTTCTTCTATTGATATTCAGATGGCTCCTCTCTATTTTCAGTAGCAAAGTTACCATTGAACTTTTACGCTTATAATAAAAATCTGTTCTTTTAGCTTTTGACATAAATTCTTCAATGTAAATGTTAACTACTAAGGATCATTCTTTTGATATCAATAATTGTTTTCAGTACACATAGGAAGCAACATAGTTCTGAGTCACGCTTTTCACAAGAACAGATAGAAGAAAGCACAAAAGTGAAAAATCATGTTCGAAGTCAATCTTTTCACAACAACACAAAATACAAAGCAAAAATGACATTAGACTTCATCTCAAAGATCATATGAGCTTGAAAGCACGTCCTGAAACTAACAGACATATAACTAAATGCGCAAAAAACATATACTCAACATAATATTTAAGCTTCAACATGTTACATGTTTATTGGACCTCTAGAATAGAGACCTGCCTAGTTTCTCCAGAAACAAATTTTAACATCTAAACCTGAAGGTCATTAATCTTTCTTGTTAAAGTAATGGGGAAGTCGTTATGCAAACCACTACAGACAAATAGAGTTTCCAGCAGTAATGAGGTTCGAGAAATTTACCTGTCAGTACACTGCAGACCTTCTTAGTTGCTGGGTGGGGGGAGTAAGAGCCAGAAGAAATGGTGGAACATGATACCCTCTTGTATATGGTGGACTATTTGGAGAGAAAGAAACAAGAGGTGTCTAGAAAATACTGCAGAATCAGTGCAAAAGATCAAATGGCGTTGTATGAAGACTCTCTTTTTGGTGTAAAGAGGAGGGTATAGTGGATTCTGGACAGATTATAACTTTTTTTCTTCTTTATAAGTTTAGTAGCAGCTCTCTTGAGTTGGTTTTTGGGTCATTACTGTAAATCTTTTTGGTGGTTGCCAGCATACCCTCATTGCTGAGGAATACAACTTTACCTTTATCAAAAGAAAATTAGTGCTTGCAGAATTATCTCCCCGAAATACTTCATTTCAGCAATTTTGCGTATATGTTGAAGGTTCCCTTAAAGGAACTGTGATGAGTAGCAGGTCTGTCACGGTGCAATTATATACACCGCTATAGCAGAAACTAAAACCTTCTTTTGGATGTTGAATAATGCAGGCACCTAAGGTGTTAAGCTTCAATAGAAGATTACTGCCTCCATACATTAAATGGATGAATTTCTTATTGTAAAGAAAAATAAATGCTTCACCCTGAACCTCTCAAAATCATTCCAGAGCACAAATAAACGGATGATCTTCAGGCACAACTTTACTCATAATGGATACTATGTTGAGCACAAAGCAATATTATAAGCAATGGAAACTGACCTTCAAAAAAATCAGCCATTATATGTTTCCTTGAAAGCACGCACAGAGAAAGCATGATGCATCTCATCAATATGACTTATTTTGCAAGGCATTTATGATGATGAGGAACTGAATGATCAGAAATTAATAAGAATGAACCATGGAAATGTCTTGATATGCTAGCATCAAGTGATGGGTCGAAAACATTTGGATCAACATGGAGATCCATTCATTTCACGGTCAACCCATTTAGGGACTATCAGAGCAACAAGTTCCAGTATTGAAGGGTAATATACTGGAGGCTATAGACTATCAATCTTCAGCATAACCCAGCCCATCTCTTAAAGTTCAATGCTGCCTCTCTCTTTTTCATCTGAGATTCTGACTGGAATTTTGGAGCCTTCCCCTTGTAGAGTGTTTTGTGGTATTTTAAGAAGAGGGTGCGATATTTATACTTGTCAATAAACATATTACCTTTCTCCATCATCTCTACGACTTCAATTGCTCGAACAAAAAAACCACCTCTAACAAATGTATAAAGCACAGCATCTAACAGTTCCTGATCGAACTTCATTCCACTAGAAAAAGCAAGAGACTTCATTTCACCCCATAGTTCCGTCACCTCGACATATTTTCCGCCAATGGCAGCATAACCAGTGACCAGAGAATGAAAAGTTTGTGCATTTGGAAAATGGCCCAAACTCCTCATCTTCTTAAAAGCCTTTTCGGCATCTTGCATCAACCTCTTTTTGCAGAAGAAGTGAATTACATTATTCCAGTCATGAACTCCATAATCTACTTTTTGCCCTTCCTTGATTTCATGCAAAAGCGTCACCATTAAACTAGCTTCACCTCCTTCTGCAGACCCTTTCACCAATTTCTCAAATTCTTGATGACCAGCTCTTGGTATCTTAGCCTCTTTCATCTCCTTGAACAGGTCAAGGGCCCCTTGAGAGTCCTTCTGTATCACCCTGGACTGGATCAATATTTCATAACAGCTTGCATCTATCTGAATCCCAGCTTTACGAGCATCTCTAAGCAGTGATGCAACTTCCCCGGCTCGATTCTCTTTACAGTATGCTTTCAAAAGAGATGCATAAACAGAAGAACCAGTTCTAACACCAGCCAATCGCATTTCATCCAGAAGGTCATGTGCCTGATCTAACCATCCAAGTGAAATACAAGAGTTTATCACATGAACCAAGGCAGAATCATCAACTGAAACTGGAGAATCTTCTTTCTCTGCCTTAATTAGAAATTCTGCAAGATCTTTTGTTCTCCCAGCTTCTAGGAAAGCCTTTACCAATTTAACATACAATTTCTCAGTAGGCTGGAGAATACCATGTTCAGTTGTAATAAATTCAATTTGCTTCTGCAACTTAATTACCAAGACATCAAGTAAGTTTTTAGCAATGGTCTGCAGTTTTGAAAACTTTCTGTCCCTACAGAGATCTTCATATGATACCAAAATTCCTGATTCATCTGGCTTTCGATGATGGGCATCCTCGGGAAGACCATTTGAACACAATGTATCGCCACTTCTAGAAACCTCAAGAAGTAAACTAGCTATACCAAGAGAATTTTTAGCTTTATCTGCCTTGCGAAGCATTTCTAGAACCATGTGGGATGTAGATTCAAGATCTCCAAACTTCAGAAAGCATGAAAGCAAACAATTATAGAACTGACGAAACTGCATCTCCGTCACATTAGGGGCCTCTTCCATGTCTCTCTTAAGCTTCTTGAGCTCCTCCTTTCGTCCATTCTTCTCATAAATATGAGCCATTATGATTAGTAAAGTAGCATCAGCTTTCAAGTTGATTCGAGGCATCATGTCGAGGAGCTGCTCTGCTTTTCTAGTGGTTCCAAACAGAAGACATCCAGCTAAAGCAATGTTGAAACAAGTGGCATTAGGCTTCATGAAAAGCAGAAATTCGTTGCTCTTTTTACGGGGATCAACTCTTCCATCCTGGAATAAGTAACCTATTTCAAGGACCAATTCAACAGCAAGGTAGGATCCAGTAGAGGTCTGTGACATATAAGCCAGGATTGCAGACCAAGCACTCACAGGTGGATACTTCTCTGTTTCCACAAGCTTCCTTAAAAGAGTAGATGCGGGAATAGGTGATCCACATTTGGCAAAAGCTAAAGAGATATATATAAGAGTATTCCTCTCAAGCAAGTCATGCTTTTTCTTCTCAAATGCTTGTTCAACCAAGCCATAAGCCCTGTCCAGCTGTCCAAGATCTGAGCTTTCAGCACTGGCTGCTAGAAGTTTATTAACAATTGATTTTCTAGGAAACCCTTCCATTTGCATGTGCCTCTCATACACAACCCATGCATCATCAAGTTTATTTTCATCAATATCATTTTCTAACTCTTCAGACATTTTACCAAGGTCTTGAGCCTGGACAAGGATTGTCCCAGCAATGGTAGAAAACGGAGCAGTCTGAGCAAACACAGTGCGGTTGACTCCACCCTGAATCTCTATGTTGCCCCAAAAAAAGCCAACTGACCGATTGACATTCTTACTACTCCGATCAGACTGACTTGCGTGTCTGAAAACTATATAATCACCATTGACAGCAAACAACCGAAGCAAAGAACAAGGGAAAGCTGTCATCCTAAAGTTCAACTTCTGGAGAGTGATCATTTTCTCCAAGTAGCATTTCTAGCTCTTTATTTCGTGCTGAATGTTGGCTGACAAAAGAAATAATATTAGACATTAGTTATTAAGTTCTTTTTCATTTGTAAAAAATATTTTACTAAGTTTTCTGCCATGCTAACCTTACCTCAGGAATGGACGACACTGACACAGATATTAGAGCTATTTTGAATTCATGGATTTCAGATGCTACAGTTTGATGGCGGGAAATTGAATTTGGTTGTATGAATCACTATGAATAATTAAAAGGATGCTATATGAGTTGATTTTAATTTAAGGGGCTAAAACATGCAATAGAATGATAAATATTGCACTTTTTATGGCATTACTCTTTTCTTCTTCTTTTTATATAAAAAGAATATCAGTAAACAGATTAACATAGAAACCAAATTAAAACACATATTAACTTGTAAAAAATATCATAACGAATCATACAAATTGGAGTTAATTTCTTCATGCAGTGAAAGCAGACACCGAGCTCGGCAGCTTCGATTCAGAGTTCAGGTTCTACCACTAAGAAGCGTGCTAAAAGTTTGCGCAATAAATTGATTAATAATAGACCTTAATATAGACTGTTTCTCCTTTTTCTTCTTATATCAAGAAGGCTTGAGAGTAACTAACATGGGAAGTAAATAAGAATACAAAATTAACTTGTGTAAAAAACTCATAAATAAGCATCTCGATTCTTTCTTTATGCAGTGATAATAGTCAGTGACTATGACAACCCCAATTCAGAGTTAGTGTTACCATTCAGTATGTCGCAATAGATCAGTGTTTCTGTATCACACGAGCAATTCAGACATCCATAGCTTAGCAACTAAAACCTCTATAGTACCCTTACAGTGGGGTTGAGGAAAAAGAGGATAATATACTCATACCTTACCCTTACCCTTACCTCGTAGATATAGAGTATAACTAGGATAACCATACGATTAGTTAACATGGGAAGCTAATAAAAATGCATAGTAACTAGGAAAAAGAACAGAAATTGAAGCTGATTTCTTTCTTAATGGAGTAACAATAAGAACCCACCTCAGTTCATAGATTCTTGTTTTACACTAATAAACATGCTGAAAATCAACAATATACTGAGCAAAACCGCACCTTTTAAGGCATTTTTTGTTCATTTTTTCATTTTCTACTTTCAGAATACTGATTAACAACTCATTGGGGGTTAGGGGATTAGGCAAAAAGATAAAAAGGGAACTCACCGGTCGATTTTTTTTTTGGTCGGAGAGAAGCAAAGTTCGCCGGAGACGAAGAAAGATGACTGTGACGGTGTGACATAAACTTGATGTTGGGCCTCTCCAAGGAGAATAATTTTGGGCCAAAATCAAGAGGATCATTTGCACTTTGGTTCTATTTTGGGCTCGTCTTTAATTTTTGTCTCTCACAATAGAGAATTTTTTCGTAAGACGTAATTTTATATTTTATATCACAATATCTCATTAATTATGTCCTGACGTGATTATTGTTTCTAAAGAATTTATATCGTATGACACATAAGTTTGATTGTCAAAAGACAAAAAAAAAATCAATATATTTTAATTGTGAAATGTATATTTTTATTTAAAATCAACGTAAATAATAATAGAGATGCTTTTAGATATGCAACATCAAGAAAGATTTGTGCATTCTGAAGTTTTGAATTGTCAGAATTTAACTTCAGATCTGAATATCTCATATATGAATAGTCAAAATCGAAACTTATTATCGCGAATAACAACCTCTAGTGCCTTGTTTACCAGGGTTAAAGGGGGCAAGTGCACATATAATTTCTCGAAGGATCACTATTTAAAACATAGCCAAAAATTATAGAATATTTAATATTTAGCCGTATTTAAAATAAATTTGAAATATATGGGATTAAAGTTGAAAATGGGGATGGAGTTACTAATAATGTTATATATATGAGTATAAAGTTGGGACTCTCAAGTCAAATTTCAAACAAAATGTTTGAAGTTTAGCATATTGCTTTGTATAGCTTGAATTTAAGATGAGTGTGATATTGATATTAGCTTATATATAAAGTTGATACAATTGTGTATACTCTTTATTAGTTTATATAGTTAAAATATACACTATTAATGTATAAGTTCACACCTATACACAATATATATATTAATAGCGATTATACTAATAAGTTAGTTGGCCGAACAGTATATATATGTAACTTTTCCTAAGAGAATTACTACTATTAATAAGCTATATATTCGCTTATTTCAGTCCAATTAATTTTAATCCAAATAACTTTTCGACGGTCAATAACCTGCTTATTTATCAATCTCACCTATTTTAACATGTCCAAGTATATAGTTGGCCAGTAACATTGTGTTAATATAATTTTCCTATTAATTAAATCTATAATACCCTAATTATACATAACTTTCAGCATGTCTCAACTGACCATAGAATTTGCCGGGAGTAATTAAGCAATTTATTTAAATGGTTTAACATTTGTAACATGACCAAAAGCATGGTACCATTTTTATAATACATGCATGTAACTCTTGCTTTCTGCGATAGATTTGCATAATAAAAAATTTCCAATATTTATACAAACATAATAAAACCATCCATTTTGAATGACAATTTTTATTTTATTTTTTGGGTCATTTTTGGCAAATTAAGTGTGTGTTACCCTTTTTAATTTTCTTTTAAAAACACCTAGCTAGGTAGAGAGAGGTTGGTAAGTTGTAACTAGTAAGTAACGAACTCTCTTTAAATTTTCTTGAATCCATGATCTATCTTTGGTTCCTCTGATGGTGAAGAAGATGTCGACTTTAGATCTGAGCGGATCGAAGAAAAGGAAGAGGAATAATAATGAGAGGGTAGTATTTAAGTTCAAGAATTTTGGTGAACAAGGGTTTCCTATAGAGTTTATTGGGTGCAATTTTGACCAAAATGTTAAACTTCTTTTGGAATTTGCACAACAAGAAAATGGGAGTATTTGGTCATTTCAATTGGAAGTTCATAGACATCCACCAATGCATGTATTCCTATTTGTTGTTGAAGAACAAGTTGAATTGTCACTCAATCCTCATTGCAAACATTGTCAATACATAGGTAATATCACTATCCGAAAATTATTACAAGTTCACGTGAAGTTTAAATTCTGAATCTGTCATATGAAAAAGAAAATTAATAGTACATTTGGAACATGTGTAGTGATTAGTAACTTCATTTGTTAGGTTTGTGTTTGGTGAAATTAAATCAAATACTAAGTGAAATTACTAAAATTATACTAAAAAAAAATTAAATTTGCTTAGCATGACTTTTATGTTACAGTATAAATCAAATTCTCTTAATTTCTTTCATATATTTACCTTTTCATATTTTAACTTTTTTAATGAAAAACTAATTCTGTCACCGATTAACTATCGACGTATAAAAGTTAAAACTCATGTAAGTAATTATGCATGGCCTCAGGATGGGGCAACAATTTGATGTGCAACAAGAAATACCATTTTCTATTGCCTTCAAAGGACACAATTGGAGCTTGTGTAGAAGGAGGTGGACAAAAATACAAATATAAAACAGATGTTAATAATATTATTGGTGGAGAAATAATTAAAAGTAAGTTGAATTTGATAGAATTAGAAGGTCATATGATGCATGGTGTGTTTCATTCTAATGGTTTTGGGCATTTGCTTTGTGTCAATGGATCATTGGAAACTCCTACTTCTTCTGACTTGCCTGGTCACTCAATTATGGACTTTTGGGATCGACTTTGCATTGGGCTTCGTGCTAGGTTTGTCATCATCAACTTAATCATTATTTTCGTTTGACAGTGTTTGATTCAACTCGAAATTTGATAAACAAGAAAATATAATTTATGATTTTAAACTTTTTAGAACATATTTATAATTAAGGGGCGGAGTTAGAGTGCCACAATTGATGAAAACTACATATATTATATATACAAGATCAACAAATTTTATGTAGTATATATGTTAATTCCTTGTTTTTCTTTCTGCGTTTACTTTTTTATATATTTTGTCTCTAAACTAAAATATCAAGTTTAAAAGTTAAATTATCTCGAAATACATAAAGATGTCTTTCGTTTTAGAACATTATAAACAAATATCATATAAAACGAAACAAAAATAAACTAGTGTATGTTCAAATTGTTCTGTTAGGAGTAGTGTCGTGTTAAACTCTGTGTTCAATCAAGCACACATTGCATAAAACGATACACAAGGAGTATCTTTTATGCTTTTGTGCACCCCTTAGCCTTAATCATCGTATTTATCTGAATTATATATCCTTCATTTTCCTTTAAATTTGCACTTGAAGTCATACATAACTTCTTACTTTTTTCGAAAAGTCAACAACTTTAGATTACCAAAAACGACTAATATTTGAGATCGAAAACAATAATAATTTCTCTATCTTTTTGAAGGAAAGTAAGCTTAAGAGATGTATCAACAAAGAAAGGCATGGATCTAAGGCTACTCAACACATTAGCCTATGGTGAGCCATGGTTTGGTCGATGGGGTTACAAATTTGGGCGTGGGAGCTTTGGTGTAACACAAGAAACATATCAAAGTGCAATTAATGCCTTACAAAACATGCCATTAGCTTTATTAGCACATCATCATCATCATATAGGGATTATAAATATTAATGAGATATTAATAGTGTTATCAAGGTACCAAATGTTATCTGGTCACTCATTAGTCACACTTTGTGATGCCTTTCATTTCATGTTGGAGCTCAAATCAAGGATTCCAAAGGAAAACAATAATCTTACCTCATGTTATCCAGGGCTATTAGTTGACACAACTTGTAGATGGTCACCTAAACGCGTTGAAATGGCTATTAGGGTTGTTGTGGAAGCCCTAAAAAGGGCTGAATCGCGATGGGTGTCTAGGCAAGAGGTTCGTGATGCTGCTCGTGCTTATATTGGTGATACAGGGTTGCTTGATTTCGTTCTCAAGTCATTAGGGAATCATATTGTTGGTAAGTATCTGGTTCGTCGATGTTTAAATCCAGTGACTAAAGTTTTGGAATATTGTTTAGAGGATATATCTAAAGCATTCCCTAAACAAGATCAGGGTTTTAGGGTTAATGATTCGAAAGGGAAACAACAATACAAAATCACATTGGTGCAACTTATGAAGGACATATACTTCTTGTACAACAATATTCTAAAAGAGCATAAGGGATTAATGTCAAATTACACGGGCGTTTTTGCTACAATTCCAACAGCTTCTAGAATAATCCTAGACACGAAGTACTTCCTCAAGGAATACAGAGAGGTATCAGAGCCAGATTCAAGAATTGAACCAGATAAATCCAAGATTTATTGCGCGATCATGTTGGCAACCAATGATGGATTTGGTGTAGAAGAAAAAGTAATAACCCCATTTGAGTGTTTCTTAATGAGAAAAGATGTGACATTTGATGAGCTAAAAATTGAAGTTGAAAAGGCTTTTGGTGATATTTATTTGGGATTAAGGAACTTTACCACAAGATCAATTAACAACTTGATGATAAGCCCAATTAGTGGAATAGAATTGGTGTTTAATGTGATGAAACCAGGAAGCAAGATTGTTTTAGGAGGGGTAATAATGTCAAATAATGATGATATTAATATTAATAATGGAGGGATATTTGAAGGAATTAATAATAATAATAATAATAATATTATGGATTGTATTTGTGGGACTAAAGATGAAGATGGTGAAAGGATGATTTGTTGTGATATTTGTGAAGTTTGGCAACACACAAGATGTGTTAATATACCAAATCATGAAGCAATTCCAGATATATTTCTTTGTAATAAGTGTGAGCAAGATATCTTACAATTTCCTTCATTACCTTAGATAATTTATATCAACAAAACAAATAAACAAAAAAAAGTATAATAAATTAATATATGCTTACAACTATTTATATTTGAGTTGGAAGAAATGTTTTATTGATATAAGAGATATATTATTCTAATATCCTGTTGAAATTACATGATATTCTATATATACATCTATTTTGTTTGATTGTATACGTACATCATGTGACGAAATTAGAAATTTCGTTAATAATATTCAAGTGCGTTTTTGACTTATATATGCAATACAATTTTTGTGTATACATATAATGTACATTATAATAAAGGATGTTCAAGTGGCTATTTTCCATTTGTGTGAATCTACAATTGATAAATATTTGTCCAATTGTCCAAATTTAATTACTGATATTAGCTTACATATATAAAACCTATATACTAAACATGTATTATATGTATATTTTTATTTAAATATACAAACACTATATATATTTGTTGATTATTTATAATCTAAATCACCTAAAGGCATTGTACTACAATTATCTCTTATAAAGTATCTACATCTCTTGGTTATTGTGGATGTCATGTAAAATTGTACAATAATTAAATGAAATTGCAAATTATAATCACAAAAATGAAATTACACAATTGTGTATATATATAATTAAAATTAAAATTCCAAAATATATAATTTAAAATAAACAAGTATAAAAATATCACACACATCAAAACAAATAGGGGAACTAAATTAAAAGAAGATACAATCCCGTCCCGTGCACTAAGCATCCTGCATTCACTTACGATCCGAATTAAAGCAATATGTCTTGTTTGAATGTTGATGTATCATGATTCAGTCTTATGAAGACTATAAGATGATAAAATAGAAGAAATTCCAGATGTGACAATTCCAGCCCAAAGAACTGCAACTGGAATATACATCAAATTTAAGAAATGATGAAACTTTGAGTTATTATCATTATAAACAATTCTATTTAAATCCATAGTTGCACCTAATGCTGCACCAGCTCCAATTGCTAGTATCCCAAATATAATCTGCATAAATTTTAAAAATAATATAAAATATTAATCTCTATATAATAAAAAAACATATTATGTGACATTTTTAGTTTTTTGAGAATCAGTTTAACCATCTTTGAAGCTAAATTAGATTAAATCTAATTCGTAAGTTGCAAATCTTGATCTCACGTCAATATGGTTTTAAAAAAAATATATCTGATTAAAGTTAACATGATTTGATTACAAAAAGCGAAAAGTATATACTTGATTTTTCTTAAGCGATTTAAACAATCATGATGGAAATTAAAGGTCGTTGAGTTGTTACTTAAATTATATGAATTTATAAATATTTTATGTAACAATATCAATGTATGATAAATTAATTTTTTTAGGAGAAAATTAATTTCTTGATAATTATTCTAATTATATATAAAAATGAAAAATGAGTGGAAATTGTAGGTAATTAATTACCTTGTCACCATAGAGTTCAATCTGTCGAAAAACCTTATGATTTATCATAGGCTTCTTTCTTATGACTAAATATATTGCAAATGGGATGTGCAACAAATTGTAGACTGATCCTGCTATCACAGCAAAAAGTGTATAACTGCAATAATAATTTGAAGAAAAAAAAATACATGATGAGTTCGGACAAATTCAATAGTTGTAATTTTAACTATATGTATTCTTATTAAGAAATTTATTGAATACGTATACAAAAGAATTCAAGAATTTACTAACATTTGATGTCAACAATATATTCAGTGTAGTATCACAAGAGGGGTCTGTAATTGATAGAGTGTGTATGCGGACCTTATTTTGTACTATCTCGTAGAGATAGAAAGGTTGTTTTTCGAAAGATCCTTAGCTCAGATGCAAGCAATAAATCAAAACAATTAAGAAAAAAGAAAGAAATACTATGGTGAAAAAGACACGATCAATTAACGAGAGACACAATGCAGAACATTCATGGAAAAAAGAAAAAGAAAAATGATAATACTACGACGTCAGACATGGTGCTCCAAACTATCACTCAACCTATCCCGTGAAGGACACAACTTTAAATAAGAAGATATGAAGGTCACACATTAGAATAAATGAAAATCTAAAATTCAAAATTTATAAAATTCAAATTCTGACTCTGCTTATAAAGAGTAGGATATGATCATAGTGTTTTGACTACATCTGTTCTATATCAGAAGTTCACAACATAATATTCAAGATCTAAATAGAATATTCGAATTCTGACTCCATCACGAAATAATTTCGATTACCTGTATGACCGATAATAATCATAGGTAAGTCTAGCTCCATCATCAAAAGTAACTATAGTAGTTTGTAACACACCCCATGACACGAGAAGAGTAGCACTTGTTATAACTCTAGCACCTAATGTAACTAATGGTATTTTTGATGATGAAGAAGAAGATTTCACATCAAAATTATATTGAGGATAATTTGACATTTTAGTTCTTAATAAACTCAAAATTAAGCTTTTAATTCTATCATATAATTCCCTAATATGATGGTCCTTTTATATATACTCTCTTCAAGAAGCTTCAATTATTAATTTAATTACTTTTTTTAATAGAGTCATATATTTTACCCAAAATGTCGATTAAATCGAAAATTGTCTTTTTGTTTTCTTAATTAGTGTATGTTATTGTTTATTGGAAAAAAAAAATAGATAGTGTATTAGATTGTTTTATTTTCTTTAATTTGCCGGCCACGTATGTTAATTGGAGTACAAGTTAATTGGTTCAAGGTTTTTACATTATTTTGATGTTGTGGGGGCTTTGTCTATTTCCTAAATTATTTAATTATCGTTATACTCGTAACTGGATTTACGATTAAATATTTAAGATATATCGTTAGATTCATCGATATTCATACTTAACATATTGCTTTTGTTTGTATGTACTCCACCAAAGATATTGTATGCTTTGAGCTTTAGCCAATACAATTTTAAAAGGAAAAACTTAATCATACGAACATTTCAGTTATATTTACTAATTCTCCTTATAGTTTGAAATAATTATAAATTATCTTATTATTTAATACTTTTATATCAGATTTCAAGTTATGAGATACACTTAAATACATGTATTTTTTTCCTACTAGATACATTGATCAGGTGAGAGGCAAGCGGGATAGAAAAGGGGCGAGTGAGATAGTCTATGTATCTCATATACAATCAAGTTATATACATGTATCTTGAATATCCTATATATTAGAAAGGCGAGCGAGAAATCAGATACATGCAAATTCACTTGGGTACAATGTATCTGGATAAATTATATCTAATTTTTACTCCATGTATTCAATATACATGTATTTAGATGTGTCAGATACATGTACTCAAAATTCAAATTCATATAAAATTTATAATATTGTAAATTCGCAAGAAGGAAATAGTTTGCTTCTAAGCTAATGGAATTTACGTTGTTTCACTAAAGTTTTAAGACTTGTATCATTATTATATATACCAACAATTTTTTTCTTCCGTATTTTATCAAAGTGAAATTAATTTCCTTTAGAGTATCACAAAACCAAATATATTTTTCCAATTGATTACTAGCAAATGTTTAGTAGTTATACTCTTATATATATATATATATATATATATATATATATATATATATATATATATATATATATATATATATATATATATTTTGATCGAATAAAATGAGGAAAAAAATAGTAAAACTTTACTCAGATTAAATAGGAAATTTTCTAATATTTCAATGAAAATCTTATTTTTACCATACATCTTTTTATTGAGTGAGTCTTGATGAAAAACGAATGAAAAAAAATCATATTTCATAATACAAAATATTTACTAATTCACAATGAATAAACATATATTTCTAATAGTGATATGTTAAGTTATTCCTATAGAGTAATTTTTTTTTGAACCATAGCATAATTAATATTATTATGAGAATCAATGTATCAAAAATGTCAATATGAGATCTTATTTTAATTCGATACGTCAATTATCTTTGTGTTATTTTAATTTTGTCCTTTTATTATTGGATTCTTGGATAGTACAAGAAAAAATAGTTTGCCGGCTACGTTTACAAACACAAGTTATTTGCAACCATCCAAGTCAAGTAGAAATTAGGGCTACTCACAAAGGGCATAAATATCGTATTTATCGGTATGCAGATATGATAAATCGATATTTAAACTAATAGGATATTTATTATCATTTTTCGGTTAATCAAACAAAGATATTTAATAGTTTCATTTTTAATTTAATCGATAAGAAATGTTTTTCTAGTTTTTTTTTTTAATTTATCGGTTCAATCAAAATTCACACAATTTAGCATAATGTACATCTTGTAAACGCATACAAAAACGGATTCAAATGTTTTATTTTCTTTATTTTGGTTTTCGATTGTAATTGCATTTTTACAATCAATAAGCTAAGTAATTTTTCATCCTTTACTAGAGGACTCGAATACATAGTCGCCTTTATTAGTGAGCGTTTTACCTTCAATTTTTTAAAAATCAATACGAATCCAAATTTAGACGAATTCCTTTATAAGTATTGAACACCGGATGAAAAATTAAATAAATAAATATCAGAATTTTGAAGTTTCCCACTGTTTTTGTCTAGTTATTTTATAACTTTTGCTTTTGTCCATATAGGCATAAGTTAAAAAATAAAAAGGAAAAAAAAACACTGTTTTAGAAATCGTATAATAGAAAAAATAGAGTGAAAAAAAATGGCTTAATGTGATAGTGAATAATTGACCTTAAAATGGAATTTAAGTTTTTGTAATTATTCACTTGTAATTAAGGAATCAAATTAATTTATCGTATACTTTAATTAATCTGGTATTGCGTTATTGGTAGCACATATCGCCGTTATAATTTTCCATTAGTTAGATAACAAATTTATAAGAAAAAATTGAAATTGATAGGAATTAAGATCAATTAAAATAGGGAAAATGTACAAGTATCTCTTAGACTATAATCGAAAATTTAGAGATACACCTTAACTAAACTAAGATCCTATTACCCCCTCAACTTATTAATTTTGTAATTTTGTGCACATTTTGTCTTACGTGACATAGGGATGTGCACTATTTGGATTAAACCGAAAACCAAACCAAATCAAACCAAATTCTTATTTGAATTGGTTTTTTGGATTCTTGGTTTGGTTTTGAATTTATAATTTACTTTGTTTGATTTTTTGGTTTGATTTCGGTTTTAGAAAAATGAAAATCGGAAATCGAAAAAAACGATTTTTTTATATATATATATATATATATATATATATATATATATATATATATATATATATATATATATATATATTAAGTTGGAGTAAACCACTTTTGTCCCTTTTTAGTTATTTTCATTATGATTTAGTTTATTTTCTTATGTTTGAACATCAATAATTGATATACTTTTAAGTATTGTGTTTTACGTTTTACTTGTGATTTATATTTAAAAGTATATTTAAGAAATTCAATTTTATATTTATATATTTTTAAATTGCAAATAATTTTGTTATGTTCCTAATTATTGACATAACCGATTAACCAAACCGAAAAAATCCAAACCAAAAAGAGAAAAACCAAACCAAACCGATTTTTTTTTGTTTGGATTGAGTTACACTTCTTCAAAACCAAAAACCCAAAACCAAAAGTCCAAACAAAATAGTATAAAACCGAACCGAAAAATCGAATGCACACCCCTAACATGATACACTCTGTGATCCCACGCAATTGAGGCGCGTGAAAGATATTTGGATGTCACGTAATCCAAAAAGGTGCACAAAATTACTAAAAAAATAAGTTCAGGGGAATTATAGGACCTTAGTTTAGTTAATGTGTCTCTGTTATTTCGATCGTAATTTAGGGGTACTTGTGCATTTTTCCATTAAAATAGCAACATATTGAAGATTTTTAAAAGCTCTAGATATGTTGAGTTATTATAAACAGTTACCACATTATATATACATTCTTTATCCCAATTTATATAATCGAAATTTCGAATTCAAACAAACAAAAAAAATATTTTCATATATTATCTAAATATCTTAAATTTTATTAATTATTGTATTATATAATACTTTTAAGTTATTTTTAAATATAAAAATTTTATTTTAAAATATTTAAAGACTCTATGCCGATTAATTTTTTTTTGATTTGCGAAATTCAAATAAATTGAGACCGTGAAAGTTCTCAAATGAAATAAATGAGACTTGGAGTCTATACCTTGGGCTTCAATTTTTATAGCACCAAAGTCTCGATGTCCTTTTGACATCAAAGCCCAAAACTGTTAGCCCAGTTACTTTGAATTCGATCAAACTCGATAATAAAAAAAATAAGAAAAAATTACAGAAATATACATTTTTTGTTTCACTTATTTCCATTATTTCATATTACTTTTTAAAATCTACAAAATCCCTTATTTCTGTACAATTGGACATACATACAAATATTTAGCTTATGCTTTGAAAATATATACATAATATACATATACACAGTTATAATTTAATATTCTATTCGCGCGATTTCAATTAGAATGAGATGTTTTATGTACATAGATACAATGTTTTATCATTTTCTGTACAATTGAACACACATACATTTAGCTTCTGCTTTGAAAATATATACATAATATACATATACACAGTTATAATCAAATATTCTATTCGCGCGATTTCAATTACAAGGAGATATTGTATGTACATGGATACAATGTTTTATCATATTCTGTACAATTGGACATACATACAAATATTTAGCTTCTGCTTTGAAAATATATACATAATATACATATATACAGTTATAATCAAATATCGTATTCGCTCGATTTCATTTAGAATGAAATATTGCATGTATATGGATACAATGTTTTATCATTTTCTGTACAATTGGACACACATACATTTAGCTTCTTCTTTGAAAAATATATACATAATATACATATACACAGTTATAATCAAATATTGTATTTGCGCGATTTCAATTAGAATGAGATGTTGTATGTGCATGAATACAATGTTTTTCATTTTTTGTTTATATGTGCTGCCCCCCCACCCACCCACCCCACCCCTTTTTTTCTACACAACTACCATATATTTAGATATATAAATCTTCACACTGTTGAGTTAGTTTAGTGAAAATTGTATATACATATTTATGGTTGAGCATTGAGATACATGTTATGAATACAAATAAGAGAAATATACACAAAACTCTCAAAACATGGGAATAATATTGCAAAAAAAAAAAGAGAAAGTTGTTGACTAAATACAAATGCAGATGAATACTTGCACAAACAAAACAAGAAAGAATTTTTACATTTTTTTTGTTTCTGGTTTTGTGTTTAATTAGCCACTGTTGCTTGAACTACTTCCAGGCATTAGTTCTCTCAACATAGCCACAACTTGTAACATATTAGGCCTTTTTGATGCAAAATCCTCTACACATTGCATTGTTATCTCTAAGTACCTTACCATCTCTTTAACTTCTAATACTTCTGCTTCATCATTACCTTTAGTCACTGATAACAATTCTTGATCAATCACTTCCATTGATTTCCCTTCTCTTACTTTCATTTTCACCCATCCTACCAAGTTTGTGTCACCAAAATCTTCCTTATCTGTTGGCCTTTTACCTGTCAAAAGCTCAAGAAGCACCACTCCAAACGAGTACACGTCTCCCTTTGCCGTGCACCTAAAACTCTGATAGTACTCAGGTGGTACATATCCTGGTGTACCTGCTAGTGTGGACACACTGAGGTGTGTGTCCAGCGCGCTTATCAGCCTTGCCATCCCAAAATCAGACACCCTAGCGTCCATTTCGTTGTCTAATAGCACGTTGCTTGACTTCATGTCGCGGTGTATGATGTGTGGGATGCAATTGTGGTGAAGGAAGCAGAGTCCTTTGGCTGCCCCTCTGGCTATTTTTTTCCTTTCCTCCCACGTTAGGATCCTTCTATCGTGTGTTCTTGTCTTCCCGTGTAGCATTTCTTCTAGGCTGCCGTATTCCATGAACTCGTAAACTAGAAGTCTTTCCTCACCAACCTTGCAGTATCCTAAGAGGGGTACAAGGTTCTTGTGCTTGATCTTTCCTAATGTCTCCATTTCAGCCATGAACTCTCGGTCGCCTTGGCAACTTAACCTGATGAGTTTCTTGATTGCAACACTTGATCCATCTTTCAATGTTGCCTTGAAGACTTCTCCGAATCCTCCAGAACCGATGAGACTTGCAGCTGAGAATCCATTCGTGGCCTCGATAAGTTGTGAGAACTTCAGCTTCCTAAGTTGTCTTTGGAAAGTTGCTACATTGATGCTTAATGGCTCCTTCTCTTTGTCAATCTTCCATGCTGAAGCTGCATAGTTAGTAGTCAAACTACTAAGCATTTTCACCCCTTCAGCCTCTCTTCGCCTTGCACGCATAGCAATAGCCCAAACTATCAAAATGCATACTGAGGCAATGGAAATGAGAACTCCAAGAACAATGCTATTAGCCCATGATGCAGCTGAACTTCTTTTTCCTCCTCCTCCTCCGTCTCCAGTATTCGTGGCAGGTGAGTTGTACTGGCATTCGGATAACGGAACCCCACAGAGTCCTGGATTGTTTGCATATTGACTTGCTGGAAGTGTACTAAGCTGACCCCTTTGTGGAATTTGTCCTGTCAATTCATTATTAGACAAGTCAATCTGCACCAAGAAAGAAAGAAGCGAAAACGAATCAGGAATTTGACCCTGCAATCTGTTATGTGATGCATCAAACACTCCCAAATTCTTTAGCCCTCCAAGTGATGAAGGAATCTCTCCTGACAAATGGTTGTGTGATATAACAAGAACTTGCAAAGCTATCATATCACCAAATTCATCAGGGATTTTCCCACGAAGCTCGTTGTACGATAGATCAAGGTACTCGATAGTCTGATACCGAGTAAAAGCACTAAGAACCGGACCAGAATACAGCCTAGTGAAATCACAACTCTTTAGTGATGGAACCTGTAAAAGCCTTTCAGGATGTATCCCATAAAACTCAAGCAATCCTCCAACGCCTCTGCACGAATTCCCTACATTTCGAACAAACACCAAAGTGTTACCTGAAAGAATCCCACTCAATGCTTTAGCCCCTTGCTGCCTACCAAGTCGCGGTGGGATCTCCCCGGTTAACCTATTGCTACTCAAATCCAACCAAACCAAGCTACTACAATTGACTAATTCACTTGGAATCTCACCACTCAAACTGTTATTTGCTAGCTGCAAAACAGCAAGCCTTGAAAGATGGACAAATTCTTTAGGAATCTCACCACTTAGTCCATTACTTGTGAGTGCAATCCACTCAAGATTACCACAATTAAACAACTCAACAGGAATTTTCCCACTCAAGTAGTTATTATTAAGTATAAGATTCTTCAAGTTGCTGCATTTTCCCAACTCTGCAGGGATGTTCCCTTCCAAACTATTGTACCAAGCAATAAGCTGCTCAAGACTCTCAAGTTTTCCTAGCTCTGATGGTATCGAACCGTTCAAATAGTTCAAGCTAAAATCAATTATCTTGAGCTGTGAACATTGAGACAATTGAGATGGAATTGGACCATAAAGTGAGTTATCAGGTGCTCTCAGCTCTTCTAATGATGAAGCTCCAGGGCATAAGTCTGGTGGAATTATCCCATTGATCATGTTGGAGCTAAAGTCTACAACGCGCAGTTTCTTGCAATATGAAAGAGAAGCAGGAAATGAACCAGAAATCTTGTTACTACTCATTTGCAAAGACTCTAAAGAAGCTAAATTCTGTAGGATGGAATCAGGGAATGGACCGGTTAGATTATTATTCGACAAATCAAGATTCTGAAGAGAAGAACACGATGAGAAGGAATTCGGGATTGAACCAGTGATATTGTTGTTAGAGAATTTGAGTTCCACAAGTGAACTACATGAGTTCCCTAACTCAGACGGTATCCAACCGGATAAATGGTTCTTAGAAAGATCCAATCTTTGCAAACTTTTAAGCTCACCAAATGAACTAGGAATTGAACCAGAGAAGAAATTATCAGCCAAAACCAATTCTTGAAGTGTTGTACAATTAGATAAAGCAGAAGGAATTGAATCAATTATCTGATTCCCTGACAAATCGAGACGTAACAATGAATTACAAGTCTCAATCTTGATATCAGATATTGATCCTGTAAGATTATTATAGTCCATTGCTAGATACTGTAACTTATCAGTATGCAACAAGAAATTCTGAGGCAAAGAACCTGTTATGTTATTGAAAGAAAGACTAACATATTCAAGATTTGGGCATTTTGCAAACAAGTTGTCAGGTACATAGCCTGCTAAGCCAGTGAATGAAAGTTCAAGTTGTTTCAAACTGTAAGGTAGCTGAGCTAAAGAAGTTGATGCATTTACATAAAACGAATTCGATGACAGATTAAGGACAGTTAACATATCTAGAGAATTGAAAGGAGAAAAAGAAACCTCTCCAACAAGTTCAGATTGTTGAAGATCAAGAATTGTTACTCTTCCAAGACTATTGCAAGTTACACCATTCCATGAACATGGATTGTTTTTAAGTTCCCATCCTGATAAAACACCAGAAGGGTCTTTTTGTATCATGTTCTTGAATAACAAGAGTGATTCAGCATCAGTTTTGATGGAGGTAACAACCGCGTTTACGGATGGAAGAATCAAGGCAAAAAACAAGAAAATTATCAATGTTATAGCAGAGTTGGTGTTCATGTTGTCCATGATGAATAGAGAAAATGAAAGAAGAGAGCTTAGAGAGTAAGCTTTTAGTGAGTGTTGTAAGATGATTGTGTTTTTTTTTTTTTAAGAAGAAAATGAATGTCAAAAGGAGCACAAAAGGAGTAAAGAGAGTGCTTACTATGATGAGAAAAATTCCTCAATAGTGCAAAGTTAGAAGAACTAACTTTTTAAAAAGTAGTTGCCATTCCTTCTTTTTTTTAATTTTTGTGTTTGTGTACAATAACCACGAATACTCAGTGTAATCTCATAAGTAAGGTCTAAACAGATAAACAAACCTTACCTCCTACCTTAGAAGATACGAAGAAGAAAAAAAACGATTCTCAATAGACCTTAGCTCAACTTATAGTGTATGTGTTTGCGTACAACAATAACAACTTAGTATATATAGTTTCACAAATGAGGTATGAGGAGGATATACATACCTTATTCTTAACTTGAGAGGTAGAAAAATTATTTTCGATAGACTCTCGATTCAAGTAAAAGTGTTTGTGTTAATTTATTGAATGAAGATTTTTGTAAATGGAAAAAGGAGGGAACATAAGAGTGATAAAAAAAAAAAAGTAATGAATTGAACTATTACACTAAAGTCTTGGTAGGTGATGTAATTTTAATAGTGCTAAAGCAATTATCTATTTTCAATTAATATTCTTTTTTTTCCTTTGTAGGTCCATATAATTAGATATTTTAAGGATATAGAATTAAATATTTTTTCTAATATCCTAACTTTATAGGGAAACTAACATAAATATATTAAAATAAAAAAATATTTATCATTTATAGCAATAATATTTTTTTTATTCGATCACTTTTAATTTATTTATAATATAAGTTTAATATATCTTACAAAGAATAATTTTTATTCACATATAATACAAGTTTTAATAATTGATAATACATCGATCACACATTTTAATACACTTATAATACATTGTGATAAACTTTTACCAAACAAACATAATATATTTCAAAAAACAATTATAATTCATATATACTACATACATAATTCACTTTTAATTCATATTGCAGATTTAACATAGTATTGTTATAAATGGTAATAAATAAAAAGTATTGATAAAATGAGTAATTGTAATTTTTCTAATATTACCACTTTGTTTGTCCATCTTCAATTGAATTATCAAACTTATTTTGGAACAATTTTCTTAAGATAAATACTTTTATTTTTTCTGCATCTTATATTTGTCATTTCATTTGTAAAATATGAAAAATATTCACTAGTCTCATGAAAAAATTATCAAGTCAAATTAAAAATTTATATAATACTGATTTGAAATAAAAAATATAGTAAAACAAAAAAATTCCTAAAGAGATAGAACGATAAATATTGTTCATCTATCTCATTTTATATGATATTAATATCTCTGAAATTCGAAATGGAGGCTATTTATAAATGTATAGATAATAAGTTTATTATCATACATGATCTTTGTCTATAATCAAAATTTGTTGATAAAAACTATAATCAAAATGTTTAAATTAAGAATAAAAATTAAATATTTTAGCCCTTATCCAAAAAATCAAAACCCAAATTAGTTTTTTTTTTTTAATCTACAAAATATGTTTTGAGAAATGAGATTATGAAAAAATAATAAAAAATCATAATGGCATAAAAGAAGGGAGGATTTGACTTTTGGTCAAAAGGGTCCACAGACAAAAAGTCTATCCAAAGATCGGTGCCGCTTTAAAAGAGGAAGAAAAATATTTTTTACACAAAATGTGTTTTAATACAACTAGGAATATTTTTCATCAAAAATATATATTTTTTTAAAATAAGTTATTAATAGTGGGAAGTAAATTTCTTTTATTTGAAAAAAAATGAATTGCATTTATATGTAATCAATAAAAATAATACAAAGATCGGATTAGAGGTGGCGATCTGACTCGAAATAAACATAAAATGTCATTTATTAAATTTGTTTTTTTTAATGAACTTGGTTTTTAGAGAACTTTTTTTAAAAAGCTTGTCCAATGAAATATATAATTTTATAAATTGGTCAAAATTTAAATTAATTTTATAAATAAAAAAAGATTAATAAAAAAAAGGAAAAATAAAATGAAGTGTGTTAGATCCAACATGAAATGTGTCATATCTTGTCAGTGAGCGTGAGAATGTTCCTTTTGATCACATTTTCTACAGGATCTTATAATGTCCTTGGTTTCACATACTATATACTATAATAAAATGTCGAGTTTGAGTCTTAAAAATATCGTATAACGTTATTTTACTTTAATATGTTATTGAAAGTATTTTCGTATTTTTATTTAGATTTGGATAACTAGCTGAGTTGACTCATAGCTCAATATATTTGTATTAGCTAGATTTAATTTGACTTGATTTCAATTAAAATTTGACTTGATTCAGTTCGAACGATTTGGATAACTAGCTAAGTTGAATATTAGCTCAATATATTTGTATTAGCTAGATTTAATTTGACTTGATTTCAATTAAAATCTGACTTGATTCAATTCGAGCTCGTTATATTTTGGCAGAACTTGATCATCCTCGCCTCAACTCGACTTCATATCTAAAAAGTTTAATTGAACTTAAATCAACATCTAAATATATTCTTAACTATCTATTCTGAATTTAAACTTTAAAAACGAAATCACATATTATAAAAACACATTGATCCTAAAAGTAAAACTATTCTCAAAGACAAACTTTCATATGTGTTATATGATACAACTCACAACTAAATTAATGAAATAATAATAATAATAATAATAATATAAATTAATTCACATTTGGGGGTTGTTAATAACACAACAGCTAAGTCCTAGCATATTAATTGATGTTAAAAGAAAATAGAGAGAAAATAGACTAATTACTCAAATTAAAAGAATCTAATGATGATCCAAATTGGGATTTGTTAATTTTACTTTGCTTTACTAAAGATATAGTGTCTATATTAGAATCATTAACATAGTGCAAAAGCTTGATAATAACCAATAATTAAAAAACTATTTTCAATTAAAAAATATTTTTTTATTCTTTTTATAAAAAATATATAGGATAGGGGCCACAAAGGAACAACATCAATGAGCTCTTATGGTTAATGGCATAGGTGGCTATGATGTTCTCAATATATTTTTTGACACCTTTTCCCCCTATTTTTTCTTACATAGCTAGTGATTAAAATATATAAATGAATATAATTAACTAAAATGTGTATTTTTTTTATCCTATGAAAGTATGTTATAATTGAATTATTTTTAGAAAATTATAATCAAACATTTCTATAATGACATTATTTGTCTGAATAATGTTTTTGATGCTATAAAAAAATAACATAATATGATAAATTTATTGTTATAGTGAAATGTTGATTATAGAATATGTTTGTAATAGATGATTAGACACCATTAATGTGAAGTAATTAATAGTACAAGTTTAACATAATACATGTATAATTACATGGTAGAATGATTAATAAATATAATAACCAAAGGATAAAAATGCATATTTTAATCAATTAAAATAAAATATTCTTAATCAAATATCACAAAAACTAAAATCGGAATTTATTAATATATTAAATGATAAAAAAAATTATCAACTCTTTTTATAAAAAATAAATTAAATAATAATTAAAAAATATATAAAGACCTTTTTATCCAAGATTCAAAACCTTGTGGTTTCTTTTATAAAGTTAACTTTTTACTAGCTGGTTATGAGCCCCACAAACACTAATTTACTCATTATATTTTTCAATATATATCATATAATATAAAATTTTATTGCAAGATCAGCATGCTTGGGATCCTCTGGCATTTTTATTTTTGTAAAAAAAATAAAATCACAGGTCTTAATTATTACTACTATTTGTTAACATCCAATGAATCTATATATTTGAGAGCAAGCACAGAATTTGATAACATTTTTAAATGGTTTGTGTTATGATCAAAAGGATCTTTTGATGTATAGTCTGTTTTTACACTCATTGCCTATGGAAAAAAAATATTATATTGTTCTATGTTTAATATTTGTGCTGCTAGCTAACTAGTTCATGAATTTAGCGTCTATATATGTGTTAATAAGTCATTTTTTTGGTAATTGGTTTTTATAAATATGTTATTTTTAGATGGATATCGATTTTTTTTTTTGGATAAGAAATAAAATTTGAGTTTAGCTCAATCTTAAAAATTAATTCAGAATTCGACATTTTTCAACACCACATGAGGAAGCAAATTACCTTTAAAATTGATGAAACATCCTATTTTTTCATTTCATTTAGTATGTATCCACTTTTATTCAAAAAGTTTAATTGAGATTCAAGGTAAATGTAATTTCGTATAAAAGTTGAACGCATTGGCAAGTCACTAGTCTTTGCAAAATGAATTGTTAGATTTGTTGTTATTCTAATAATTTGATGATTGAATTTTGTTCTTTATGATATTTGAAACTTATATTTTTTTACATTTTAGATAAATTTAAGTGTTGAATCGTGTAATGGATAGTTGAAATTCAAAGAATAAGTTGCTTTTTTGAGCAAAAGTTTGTTCATCATTTGAACTTCACATTAAAATGCTTGAAGTGAGTACCATATATATCATATCGTGTTTGAAGTTTGGTATTTCAAGATCATAATTTCAATAAAATATTTGAAGTTTGATCTTTAACAAGGCTACATTTTAGACAAAAGATATCTAAAATTTGCCAAACTTCAAATACTATTTTTTATAACTTATATGAAATAATTTCAAATTATGGTATATTTTATATTGTAAAAAATTAACTTAATTAGAATTTAAACGACGATTTCAAAATCAGGAATATGTATCAAAGTGATACCATAATTAAAAATAATGCACGTCATTATCAAGATAAAGTTAACTGCCATTGTAAATTTGAATTGAGAGAGGTTGAGTAGTTATAAAATTCAAAATTCAAATTAAAAAATAAAATATCATTTTGAAGAAATTCAAAGTTTTTTAAATCACTTAACTCAGAACTAGCATTCTCAAACACATCATTCAACAAATATCTTCTAATTATTTAGTGAAATTATTGATATGAAAGTGGTGTCATAAAACATTCGACTTTTAGAACAACATAGAAGGTTAATACATAAGTGCAATTGGTAACAAAGATGTATATGATGATTAATTGCCAAAAGATAGTAATCAGAAAATATTAGGAATTATTTCAAAGATTCAAAATAAGAATTGGTTAATCTTTTAATGTTGAAAAAGAGGTCTGATATGGAAGAGAATGTTTTAGCTTAATATTAGCTTTCATCCGTTTTTTCATAATAAATTCAACAGATAAAATTATTCCCTTTTCTGAAACTATTTAAAAATGATATTATTAAAAATACAATGATATTTTAAGCAATATTATGAAGTATATAGGCACAAAACTCCATAAGAATTGAATTTCAGTCAACTCCTAGTCACAAAAAATTCTTATGAATTGAGAAATACAATTTTCCATGAGCATCAAGATGTCTCACTAAAATGGTTCTAGTATCCATCAAGAGCAAAAAGTTAGAAAGAAATACAAGTATTTTCTATAAAATCACAAAAGATAACATAGAAACTGAGTTTGAATCACATTAAGTGTCTTATTTATATGAGTAATACCGTCAAAATGAAAAGTTTAGATTAAATCAAGTGTCTTTTAGATGGTTGTAAAAATGTTTCTTTATGTCACTGATTATTTCTTATTATTATAAAATATTTTATAGATTTTTCTCTCTAGAAAAACTATGAAGGCAATTTTACAAATCCCTTAATTATATTTTCATAGCCTTTACTCATTCAGAATGGGGCAGGTTATAATGGGTTAAGACAATAATCAGGTTAAGACTCAATATAATTCAATTGTTTGGATCGAAATGGGTCAGATAATGAGTTATAAAATGGGTCAAGATCCAATCCAATATAATTTTTACTAAACTTGATTGTTTTATTTGTTTTTTTAAACTATTTTAGTACCTAATAAAATTATTTTTTTGTTTGTTATGACTATAGCCTATATATAGCATATCAAATTGGAAAAAAAAGTTAAAATATTTTGACAAGATTTCTTATGAGTCAATTCGAGTTACATGATATCAACACAATTTTTAATGGCTTAAGCTAATAAATTGTCTGGTTAATAATCAATCCAAACTTAAATGAATTGGACGAGCTGAGCGAATTGATTTTGATTTTTCCACCCTAGTAGAAACTCAACAATAAGTTGATTGAAAAATGATAGAACGTACTAGGTTTTTGATATCACAATAATGTTAACTCCTTAATTAATCATACTTAGGGTTGTATCACTATATTACTTAATTAAAGAGGAGTATACAAGTAAAAAAATAATAATCTTTTACTTTGAAGGTAACTAATTATAGAAGGCAAAAGAGGACAAGAAAAACAATAAATTGTGATAATGTAATAAGCTTGAAAATTGCATATGATATCAGTATCGTTTAATTTGATATATACGAGTACACTTCACGTGTTCAATTATCATTTTTTATATATATAAAAAAAATCAAATTATCATCTCATTAGACCTATGTTATGATCACTTGCAAAAACGATGTTTTTAAAACCACTAAGAAATATTCATTTTAGACCAATGGTCACATGAATAGCAAATAGACAAATTAATTTTTGATCTTTTTCTAACAAAAAATAAAGATAAATTTCATGTAAGTTGATTCATAAAGAATTATGAAGATGGTTACATTTTCCATCTTAAGTGATCTTGTAAAATTTTCAACTAATGATATCATTAAACTTTCTAAAAAATTATTAATAGAAGTGAAAATTATTCAAATATTGTCAATATTATTTATCTTACGGTAATTACTTTGTTGAAGGTCCTACTATCTAAATATACTTTAATATATAATTTATGGTGTGAATATATATGTAAAGTTAGATTATATTTTGACCGTTTGAAAAGTGTTACCACATCCTATCCCTTTAATCATTATGATATTTATTATTACAAAAATTGTATTTAGTGGACCTTTCAATAAAATAAAATGATTGGATTTAATGAGTGGATTTTTTCCTCACAAAATCTTCTTAAATCCAACAAAAAATTGCACTGTCGATCTTCTTTACGTAAAAGAGTGTATATATTGACTTTTAATTAACGAGTTTAATTCCTTCGTTATTGTTAAAATATTTTAAATTAATTCATCACAAGATAAAATAGAAATTTTTTTTGCAACAGTGATAATGCAATAGCGAATGAAATTGTAGAACTTACAACGTGAGTTCAAACAATACAAAAATGATGAGAGAAATTAAATTTGGAGATTTTGTTTTTTTAAGTATATCAAATTAAAACGGGAAGGTGGAACGGTGCAATTTAAAATGTATTTTACCTCAATTTTCATTCACAATTTAAAATATTATTTCACAATTATTTTTTTACAGATATATTGTTTGAATTGGTAAGAAAAGTAAAACAATATTTTCATACCAAAGACTAAAAAGTTTTCATTATTACAAGTGAGAATCGATTTTTCATCATATATTTTTTCGATAAGTTGATTCAACGGAAGATGAATAACAAATTTAAATTCTATAACACAATTTTATCACTTATTCGCTGTGGAAAAAATATTGTTTATATTAGTAATAACAAGTTCGATTGATATTCAAAAATATTAGCTAGTAATATAATTCCCTTTCGTTTAACTTTTAATTTAATAATTAAAGCCTAATATTTTTAAATAAAATATGAATAGTAACCAAAAAATAAATTAGAAGTGAAACTTATTAAGATTTAGTGCTTCTTTTTAATGATTGAAAGATTAATATTTTTAATGTCCAATGCGCATGGCTTGTGAATAGTTAGAAGGATAAAAAAAACTTTTTTAATTTTTTTTTAACTATATAAAAGTGATAAAACCTCACAGTCACATTATTAAATAAAATAAAAAAACTACCAATTTTTATTAATGGTCAATGTAAAGGCAAGGTTAGTTAACTCATTGGCATATTATGATAATATCTTTTTTTTTTATAAAGACAAATGGGAAAACAAAACTTATAATAAAAAATAAAAAGATGAAAAAGATGAAAGTTGTTTGACTTAAAAAGAATCTTTATCACGCTTGCAATTATTATTGATTTAACGGATCCCACATAAATCCTGTCATGGAAAATATAGTAACTTACTTTAAAGAATTTAATAGTATCATTGTCTATTTGACAATTATATTTCTTGTAACTTCTTAAACTTTTGTAATTAGTTGAAATTCAATTAAATTATGAGTAAAAAAAGTATGAGTATATGTATTGTTAGACATCTTTTATGAATTTTGTGGTTTATTTATCGTATGTTTGCACGAATTATGAATCATTATATGATATGTGTATCGAATTGTCATATTATGACTATTTTATATTCAACTATACTACATAATGTGATTACATTTAGACTCAAATGTAAGGAATATAATAGTCTCCCTCCTTTTGTTTGTTGTCATGAGGGTCAGACCCCATCACTCAACTTTCTGAACATGAGATGTTTACACGAGCCATGAATCATTATATGTTATGTGCATCGAATTGTCATATTTATGACCAGTTCAGAACTTCAGATTCAATTACTGATGTGATCACATTCAAGATCGAACAGAAGGAACATGAATCACCCTCCTTTTTTGTGTTGTCACGATGGCCAGACCTAATAATCAACTTTTTGAAAATTGCATGTTTACACAAATGAATCATTATATGTAATGTACATCGAATTGTCATATTTATGATATATTCAAATTCAGCTACGGATGTGGTCACATTCAGGCTCGAACATAAGGAACAATTACCCTCCTTTAGTGTATTATCACAAAGGTCATACCCCAAGCCTCACTCAACTTTCAAAACATGACATGCTTACACGAATCACAAATCATTATATGTTACGCACATTGAATTGTCACATTTATGATCAGTTCAAATTCAATTACGTACTGATGCAATTACGTATTCGACTCGAAATGTGATAAATAGTCACCTTTTTTTGTGTGAGTATCATTAGGGCCAAACCCCACACTCGGACCTAAGGTTATTATATATATGCAATGGGAGCTAAGCCACCAATCCTCAAAAGATCATTTTTTATGTAATCAAACTTGTATTGTATGATAATTAATAACGAAAGTAGTTTCTCCTCTAAATAAACAAATAAATTGCAATTAGACAATATAATTCAAACTTTGTCATGGTCAAAACTTAATCATCCTTGCCACTATTCCAATAACCATGATTTTATTGGTTAATTGCAACTTTTAATAATTGAAATGACTAAATGTTTGTTGTTGTTTAATTATTTTGTTTTTAAATATTATTGATCTCATACTTCTCTTAATTTAGGGATTAGGGAAGCATTATTATGGTGATAATGGGTGGGGCTTTTTATGCAAAGCAAAAAGAATATTAATTAGAGATGAAGACCAATTTTTTTTTATAGCATGCCTTTGTACAGTTGATATGTCACATTCCACTTTGACTATTTTTTTTCTTTTCACAACAACAAAAAAAAATGCAAATGATTTGGTGATGGCCCCCCAAGCTTCCCCCCCTCTCTTCTGACTCTTCACTACACAAATACTTACATTTTGATCAAATTTAAAATTTCTGATTAAGAATGAAGGAGTACTTATCAGTTATGACTCCACCACCGTCCTTGTTCGTGCACATATCTATTCATGTGCACTTTGTTTCTTGTGTTCCTCTCTAGCTTATAATTTGTAATATTTATCACTCGAGAAATCAAACCAAACATTCTATTTGTGTTTTTCGAATTGTATATGCATATAAACTGTATGAAAGATATATAAAGTATGAAAAATTAACACCTAAAATATACTTAGATGGTATGTTTATGTATATATCAAAGTATTTGTTATCGTTTCTATTGAAAGAGTGCTCACGATATAAGGGTCCAAAATTAACAAGCCCATTTCAACCCTCATTTTGGGCCTGGTTTCAACAGGCCCATTTTGAATGATCCAAAATTAGTGGGTTGAATCCAACTGGTAGGATTTGTTTGGGCTTATCCACTTTTACCTCAAAGGACATAAAGTTATTTTTACTTTTTTCACTCTAAATTATAGTGAAAAAAAAATTAGAAAAAAAAATCGCAAGTTATAAGTTGAGTTAAATTATGCTCTAGATATAAGTTTAATGATACAAGTTACATCTCAAGACATAAGTTCAATTGCATAAATTATATCTAAGACAAGAAAAATTATGCTTAAGCCACAAGTTATACCCAAGGTAATAAGTGAAGTGACACAAGTTATGTCAAAAGACAAAAAAAAATAAGCTCTACGCAAAAGTTAGAAGAGACGTTCGTTCAAGTCCATATAAAGAGACCAAATTCACATTCCTCTATCGATGTGGACTTCTTAACACTCTCCCGCACGCTCAGACTTCAACTAGAGTATGAACACTTTTAAATGAGAGTCCAACATCAGTGAACAACAAATTGGGATGAGTCTGGCATTAATATAATGTAAAGATATGACAGTTGGGCCTAACTCAACCCCAAAAGCTAGATCATGAGAGGATGATTGTCCAAGTCCATAATAAGAGACCAAATTTTTATCTCTTTACCGATGTAAGACTTCTTAACAGATATGCCACATGACATAAGTTCAACGATAGAACCTATGACCCCAAGAAATAATCTAAGTAATAAAAGATATGTCCTACGAAATAAGTTCAGTATCAGAAGTTATGCCTTTAGACAATTATACTCTGAAAATCCCGCCCTGCAAATTAAAAGTTATACTTTTAAGGCAAAATTCTAAGAAGTTTTATCTGTGAAATTTAGTTGCGCTCAATAAATTTAAATCATTACTAAAGTTATTTTGGTCCATAGCAATAAAAACGAGATTTTGAAAAAATCATAAATTTGAGCGACTAAATAAAATAAAAAGTCACCTTAAAATAGAAATTGAAACGTGCAAAAACTTGTATTGGACTCACTCTATATGGCCAACTTACATTATTTGCCGTATAGGGTTTGGCCGGCAACAGGAGTGGAGCCACCTTGCCCTTGGTACAAGAGGATTCATCCGAACCCCCTTCGACGGAAAATTATACTATTTATATATGGTTAAAATAATATTTTATGTATATATACTAGATGTCGAACCTCCTTCAGCTATTTCGTGTGTCTATTTCTACGAATTTTGAACCCCCTTATTGAAAAACCTGACTCCTGCCCGGCAAGATTTATAATGGGCTCATTAAAATTTAAAGATACTTTTATATGAATATTTAAGTGAGGTAAAAATGGCTCGATATATAATTATTCTTCTAAATTTCTTAGGAACTTTTAATAAAGTATTCAATTAGATATTTTTATTTTTTTGAAAAATATAATGTGCATGTTTTCATTTAATTATTAACAGTGGCGGATCCAGAAATTTACAATTATGGGTGCTCACTATTTTCAACTTATATCAACCAAAGAGTGTAACTGCGAGCTAAAATTCGTCAACAAAAGACAATCGAAATATTTGAATTGGTTCAAGAAAAAAAGGAGGAGAAACAATATACTTTCACATATAATTATAGTTACCAAAAAGGCAAACCAACGTAAGGAAGACTCTTTCGCTTTTAAATTGAAAAACTGAAATAAAGGCGCTAGAACACATTATTTTCCTTCCTTTTTATTTTTCCTAATTAGACTGATGAGAAGAAAAAGTTAATAGTAATGGAAGATCATGACTGTTTATATTTTTTTGGAGATTAAGTTACATAATAAACATGAAGTAAACGATTCAAGATTTTAAGATCGAGGTTACTTTTTAAGCTATCGATCATAAATATAAATGTATAAATTTAATACTTGTCAAAAGAAAACTAATTATATTTATATAAGATAGCCAAAAAAATCAAAAAGAAAAATAATCTTGAAAAAAGAATTTTATTTTAGAAAAATTAGAAATAGGACAATTCGTGAAAGAGGGGAAAAGAAAAGGTAGAAAGAAAAGAGTTGATTTTAAAATAAAAAAAATGTAATTACAGGGAATTGAATCTGGACATTTTTGAGCAATATAAGACCTTAAGAACCCATTTTCAACCACCATGCCAACTAATACATTTGTTTATTGGGTGCTCGACTTTTATTTTATACAATATTACCTTAATTTTGATATAAATATACATAGTTTGATACGAGCTTAATGGGTGCTCGAGCACCCGGGCAGCCCCATGTGGGTCCGCCCCTGATTATTAAATTAAGTTAATCACTCACAAATTTATGCTCCTTAATTTTCTAAACTTATGTGATATTACACCATTTATGTTGGGCCTGGCAAATTAAGTTATAGCCAAAGATATTTAATAATCAAATTACCAATAAATGCATATCTTATTACATCTATTTATTACTTGACCAGTAATTTGATTTTTCTATAAATATATTTTTTAACTCTATTAATATATTAAACTTAAATGTCATATCTTCTCCATATTATGAAAACTAAAAAAAAATTAATCTTTTTTAGACTAAAATTTGACTATAGTCCTCAAATCTTCTCGAAACAATTCTGACTCTATCTATAAATAAATGCTTTTTTCTATCTCCAATTTTAGATTTATATCATATGATCAAAACATTTCAACAAAGGCCGGCCAACAAAAATAAAAATGCAACAAGTGATATTGAACCATTGTGACAAGCCCATGCCGGCAATTGACATGGGAACCGTTCTTTCATCTCGGCCGGGGGCGGATCCATCAGAGACGATGAAATCCGCCTTATTAGAGGCCATTAAAGCTGGCTATCGTCATTTTGACACCGTATTTATTTATCAATCGGAAAAACTTCTAGGAAAAACAATTGTTGAGGCTATTCGTCTTGGGTTTATTAAGTCAAGGGATGAACTTTTTATTACAACAAAGTTATGGTGCACTTTTGCTCAACGTGACCAAATTGTTGGTGCTTGTAAACACAGTCTTAGGTAAGGGTTATATTTTATATCGTTTCGATTTATGTGACAAAATTATTATTTCAAAGTCGAAAGCAATTTTTTTAATTATATATATATATATATATATATATATATATTTCAATTTCGAATACATCCTTTATATTTTAAAATCAAATTCCTATACCTTTTATATCATGAAAAAAAATTTACACTTGTAAATTTTAATTTATTTTTTACACACTTAGTTATGGATATATCTCATAGGTTAGGGGGAGGGGATATGTAAGTGTAGAATTTTTATAAGTGTTCGTTTTTTAAAATATAGAGGATGTATCTGAAATTAACTCATATACATATTTACGATTTTAATTTATTTTTTGATACACTTAGATATCGATATATTTTTGAGATCTGTTAAAGTAGAATTTTTCTATATAAGGGTATAAATATTGATTTTAAAATACCTATGATGTTTCTAAAATTGAATCATTTAGTGTAATTAACTTGTTTAAGACATAATTAGTACATTTCAAAATAACTATTACTCAAATTTTCTATTTTCGATCCAAAATCTTGTGAATTATCTTAAATTTTGTAGCAAATAAATGTTCATATGTATTTCAAAATCTATCTAGTCGATATATTTAAATTCACAAAATTAATTTATGTTTAATTATAATTTTTTGGGTGCAGGGAATTGCAATTGGACTATGTGGATATGTATTTAATTCACCACCCTTTGAGAGTAAGTGAAACAATACAAAAATTTCCAGTTCCAAAAGAAATAATTCATCCATTGGATATTAAGGTTGTGTGGGAAGGTATGGAAGAATGCAAAAATCTTGGACTCACAAAGGGAATCGGTGTTAGTAATTTCTCTTGCAAAAAACTCGTGGAACTTCTTTCCATCGCTAAAATTCCTCCTGCCGTCAATCAAGTAAGTTAATTTTCTCGAATTTTTTAACTCCTCGAGAGAATAGAAAAGATAAATTGACTTAAGAGTCTGTCTGAATTAGCTGATTAAAAGCAGTCAATAGTCTATGTTTATCACACGTATAAATACGTTAAAAATGTTATAAGCTAATTTGATCAACTTATAAACTTACTCAAACACCCCCTTTGAGAGTAGATTGACTGGTTTTTCCAGTCAAGTATAGTTGATAATTCCATTTTCGAATATGAATTTGAATATATTCTCTTTATTATTCTAAATAACCAATCCATCTTTGGCTACATATCTGTCCGTACCTATTACTTTCCACTCGAAATATATACAAATAAAAATTTTAAAATCGACAAATCAATCTCAATAATAAATATAGTAGCACTTATATATCATCTCAACTGACTTAAAATTCCGAATCTGTCTTTATCTGATAGATGAATAATTTTGTTTTGTTGAGGTGGAGATGAATCCAATTTGGCAACAAAAGTAACTAAGGGAATTTTGTAAGGTAAAGGGAATTTACATAATTGCTTATTCTCCTTTGGGTGCATATAATACAATTTGGGGTCACAATAGAGTTATGGAATGTGATGTTCTAACTCAAATTGCTAAATCCAAAGGGAAAACCATTGCTCAGGTATTCTTCTTTTTGGTTCCTTTTTTCTTACCTAGTTTGCTTTGTCTCAAAATTTATTTTAATTATAATATCATTGTTTTAGTCACGAATTATATAATATGGTCTTTTATATCTTTATTCCTTCTAACGAGGACGCTATCATTCTCGATCTTATCAGTCAAGGGTTTAGCTTTTCAACATTCAACATTTATCGTGTTCTCAAGTTTTCATTATTAAGATTGTTGGTTGTCAAACAACTAGATAAAAAATTTAGATATGAAAAAGATTAAAAAAAAAAAAAACTACTACACCAGTTCATAAAGTTAAATATTTTTGTGAATTAAAACAAACATATTTATAGTTACAAGAAAAATAACAAATATTTAAATTTTAAATCCGTCTCTATGTATACAGGTAGCATTGAGGTGGATTTATGAGCAAGGGGTGAGTCTTGTTGTAAAAAGTCTCAACAAGGAGAGAATGAAAGAAAATCTTCAAATATTTGATTGGTCACTCACTCAACAAGAATTGGAAAAAATAAGTGAACTTCCACAACACAAAAATTTCACTTTGGCTTCTCGTTTTGGACCTCATGATTTTCTGTTGCAATCAGATGCAGAGATATAATTAATTTTTTGTCGAGGATCACATTTCAATCAGAGCTCAATTCAAGATTTAATTTAACGTTATTAATTAGTCCAAACTTAAGAATATGTTTTATTGATCAACTTTTGGATCAAATAAACTCAATAATGTCATTTTGATATCGATGAACGTTATTTGTTGTTGGTTACATTAACTTTTCAGTAACTATATATATAATAGTTTTAGTCCCTGAATTATTGTTATGTTGTGATTTTCCACTTTGTTTTATTCGTCATCAAGCACATTTAACCTTTAATTAGTTTAAGTGAGTTGAATTAGTCCATGAAACTAAATTTTCTATTTGCCATGAATTATTGTGTTTTGAATTACCAAATACCACACTTCACACCTCCATTTCTTTGTTGAGTATGAAAATGTTTTTTTACCCTAGAAAAATGGGGAAAAAACACTCCTCATTCAACTTGTTGGTTAATACTTCTTTTTGTCTTTTTTTTTTTCCTAAAAAAAATGTGGTGTTTGGGTTAATTTCACAAAATATATGTCATCTTGCATTAGTAATATATATCAGGTACCTTTGTTCCTCAAAGTTGAGACAACTTAATGTGAAAAAAATCACCTTGGAACGGATTGATGGATTTCAACCAGCTACTTCATTGATCACTTGATCAGATCCTTATCTGTGATTTTTAAATTTTATTTAGTCTTGAATTTATTTTTATTATAATTTTATTTTTAGTCTAGAGTTACGATCGAACTTCTTTAAAATATATTCTTATATATTACTATAACAAAATAATTTCATAGAAAACATCTTACATAATATAACACGAAAATCAATTTGAATTAGAATTTGATCATTATAGCAAAATATTCTTATACATGACAATTATAGCGAGGTCTTATATATGGTATGATTTTTCACCTTATCTTTGTTTCTTGTACTTTATGGGAATGTTATACAAGAACAATAACAACTCAGTGTGATCCCTCAATTAACATCTAAAAAAAGTGAATTGTATGTATATCTTATACTTATCTTTAAATATTTAATTCGTCACTTTCTCAACGATAAAAACGTACTTGTGTTTTCACCATGGCTTCTACTTTAACCACACACAAAAAGAATCACCATTACTCATTTTAAAATCATTTTGATCATGTGTCCAATTGATGTGAACTTATATATGATTGTAACAAATAGTAATAAATTGTTTGGAATATGATGTATCTCCTAATTTAATTTATTAAAGAACACAAGAGACAAAAATTTAAAATTATTAATTTAAGAGACTAAAATTAAAATTCACCCCAAAATAGAAAGGTATACTTACATAAATATACTATAATAAAAAAATATTTACCATTTATAGCAATAATATTTTTTTTTACTTGATCACTTTTAATTCATTTATAATACAAGTTTAATTCATATTTCAAAGAACAATTTTTTATTCACATATAATAAAAAATTTAATGATAGATAATTCATTTATCACACATTTTAATACACTTATAATACAATGTGTCAAATTTTTACCAAACAAACATAATATATTTTAAAAAACAATTATTATTTATATATAATTCATATATATTGCATACATAATTTACTTTTAATACATATTGCATATTTAACATATTATTGCTATAAATGGTAATAAATAAAAAGTATTACTAAAATCAGTAATTATTTATTAAAATGTATCAATTTATGTAATTTTTTCAACGGGGAAAAAACTTATTTTGGACTCACTCTATATGGCCCAACTTCCCTTATTTGCGGGCCTGTATTGAACTCACTCTATAGGGTTAGGCCCGCTAAATTCATAATGAATGGGCTCATTCAAATTTAAACTATACTTTTAAATTTAAAGGAGTCGTATAAAGACATATTTCATTATTATATGTACTATTATTATTTATATTTTTAAAATATTATATACTTTATCATTAATTAAGAGTTTTCAATAATATATTGAGAAAAATATACTTAGAGATACATGAATTTTTGTTACCAGATACACTAAAATAGGGAGAGACGAGTGAAATCTGAGCGGGGAGACGAGCGAGATTTTTTTATGTATAGAAACAATGTATCTAGAACAAATTTGACCTTATTTATCTGGAAATACATATATCTGAAATATATATGGACACATCAAAATCTGATAAGATGCGTAATATTATAAACTAGAATGTATCTAAGTAATAAGCTACTAAACTAGTAGGATTTATATAATTTTCCATACTTTTTACATGACTATCATTATTATTTAGAATTCACAAAATTATGATTTTTAATTCTATACTTTTATAGGACAATGCAAAAAAATTATAGTGCCTTGCAAATTAGATAATAGTATACTACATAATGTATGGTGCACCTAAGCTTTTGCTTTGCCAAATTAAGTAATTCTAGTTAAAAATATTTTGACCCACAAATCTTCATTAAATAAAAAACATGTGCAAAAATTAAAGACAATTTTAGAAAAACAATGAAATAAAGATCACTATTTGTGCAAAAACTTTTAAACTATAATAATATCATATTATTACTTGGTCAAATTACCAATAAATGCATATCAAGTTATTTACATCTAATTTATTACTTAATAAGGAATTTGGTTCTTTCTATAAATATCTTTTGAACATTATTAATATATAAAACTTAAATTTCATATCTTCATCATATTATTTAAATAAACTTTTTACCTTTTCTGGAATTTAAATTTGACTTTAGACCTCAAATTTTATCGAGTCATTCATACTTCTATCTATAAATAAGAGTTCTTTTCTATCTCTAATTTTAGATTTATATCATATGATCAAAATATTTCACCAACAAAAATAAAAATGCAACAAGTGACATTGAACAGTTGTGACAAGCCCATGCCGGCAATTGGCATGGGAGGTACTTTTCTTTCATCTCGGCCCGGAGCGGATCCATCGGAGACGATGAAATCCGCCCTATTAGAGGCCATTAAAGCTGGCTATCGCCATTTTGATACCGCATTTATTTATCAATCGGAAAAACCTTTAGGAGAAGCCATTGTTGAGGCTATTCATCTTGGGTTTATTAAGTCAAGGGATGAACTTTTTATTACAACAAAGTTATGGTGCACTTTTGCTCAACTTGACCAAATTGTTGGTGCTTGTAAACTCAGTCTTAGGTAAGTCTTATATATTATATCGTTTCAATTTATGTGACAAAATTATTATTTCCGTAGTCAAAAGCAATTATTTTTTTCAATTACACTAAATTCTTCATTAATATATTTCAATTTTGAATATATCCTCTATAATTCAAAACCAAATCTTTGACCCTTTTATATTAAGAAAAATGTGTACTTGTAATTTTAATTTATTTTTATACACTTAGTTATGGATATATCTCATGGGCTATAGAGGATGTACAAGTGTTCGATTTTAAAATATAGAGGATGTATCTGAAATTGAATAATATACACTTATAATTCTAATCTATTTTTTGATACACTTAGGTACCAATATATCTCATAGGGGGTGTAAAAGTGAATTTTTCTGTATAGATAGATGTATCAAAAATTGAATCATATTATAGAAGTGTTTAGTGTAAATGTGTAATTAACTTGTTTAAGACATAATTAGTACATTTCAAAATAACCATTACTCAACTTTTCAATTTTCGATTCAAAACGTTATGAATTATCTGAAGTTTTTTGCAAATAAACGTTCATATATATTCCAAAATCTATCTAGTCGATATATTTAAGTTCACAAAATGAATTTGCGTTTATTTTTATTTTTTTATGCAGAGAATTGCAATTGGATTATGTGGATATGTACCTAATTCACCACCCTTTGAGTGTAAGTGAAACAATTCAAAAATTTCCAGTTCCAAAAGAAATAATTCATCCATTAGATATTAAGGGTGTGTGGGAAGGTATGGAAGAATGCAAAAATCTTGGACTCACAAAGGGAATTGGTGTTAGTAATTTCTCTTGCAAAAAACTCGTGGAACTTCTTTCGGTTGCTAAAATTCCTCCTGCCGTCAATCAAGTAAGTCAATTTTCTCAAAATTTTCAACTACTCGAGAGAATAGAAAAGATAAATTGACTTGAGAGTCTATTTGAATTAGCTGATTAAAAATAGTCAACAATCGATGTTTATCAAACATATAAATGTTTATAAGCTTACTCAAACACCCTCTTAACCATTCTATCTTTGGCTATGAATTCGACTATACCTATTACTTTCCACTCGAAAAATACACAAATGAAATTTTTTAAAATAGACAAATCTATCTTAATAATAAATATAGTAGCTCTACTGATTTAAAATTCTGAATCTGTCTTTGTTTAATTTTGCTTTGTTGAGGTGGAGATGAATCCAATTTGGCAACAAAAGGAACTAAGGGAATTTTGCAATGCAAAGGGAATTCACATAATTGCTTATTCTCCATTGGGTGCATATAATACAAATTGGGGTCACAATAAAGTTATGGAGTGTTATGTTCTAAGTGAAATTGCTAAATCCAAAGGGAAAAGCATTGCTCAGGTATTTTTCTTGTGTTTTCATCTTCTTGTGAATTATATTTTAATTGTAATTTTCTATCCTTTAGTCGCGGATTATATGGTATGATCTTTTATATCTTTATTCCTTCTAACGAGGACACTAACCTTCTTGATATTACTAGTCGGGGAGTTTACTCTTTCAATAATCAATATTTCCCCTTTCGATTCCAGGGAATTGCTCTTACAGTATGAGGTTTACTATGTTCTTTAAGTTTTCTTTATTAAGAAATATGATTGTCGTTCAACTAGACAAAGATATTCAAATATGAATTAAATAAAGAGAAATGTATACAATGTTCCTCCTCTTGGTGACTTTTAAGTTGTGAATAAAGGTCAAATGGGTTTAGGGTGAAGGATTAGCATTGGATATTTTTGTAACAATTTTGTAACGTTAAGGTTTGTGATAGAATGAGTAGTATAATAAAAGATGTAAATTATCTGTTTTTGCATGGTAAAACTTGAAGTGAAAGCTTGTGTTGGTTAAATCATCTTTCGATCAATAAAGATTGTGATAGGATAAATAAAATCCATTCGCTCTCACTCAAACGTTTCAAGTTCTTGGATATGAAAAAAAGAATTGTTGGGAGATTTTTCATTTAATAAATCTTGAACAACGTGAATTCAAATTATTTAATTTTTATGTGACATGACATATAGTGTAAAAATTCTTCTACTCTATCAGTTCATAAAGTTAAATAATTTCGTGAATTTAAAAACAAACACCTCTGTAATTACAAGAAAAATAATAAATATTTAAATTTTAAATTCGTCCATATTTTGTGCAGGTAGCATTGAGGTGGATTTATGAGCAAGGGGCGAGTCTTGTTGTAAAAAGCCTCAACAAGGAGAGAATGAAAGAAAATCTTCAAATATTTGATTGGTCACTTTCTCAACAAGACTTGGAAAAAATAAGTGAACTTCCACAACACAAAGGTTTCATCATGGCTTCTCTTTTTGGACCTCATGATTTTGTGTTGCAATTAGATGCAGAGATCTAATTACATTTTAATAAAAGCTCGATTTCAAAATTTACTTTATAGTTATTAGTTAATCCAACTTAAGAATATGTTTTATGGATTGGTTTTAATTTGGATCAAATAAATACTCAATACTATTATCATGATATCGATGAATGTCATTTGTTATTGGTTACATTATTTTTTGATTAACTATATCGCAATTTTAGTCTTTGAATTATTGTTATATTGTGATTTTCGTCTTTGTGTTATTTGATCAAGTGTATTTCACCTTTAATATTTTAATTAGTTTAATTAAATATGCTAAATTAGTCCTTGAAACTAACTTTTCCATTAGCCATTATTTTTTGCCTTTTAAATTACCAAAATGCCCACTAGAGACCTCCATTTCTTTGTTGAGTATGAATATGTTATTTTTTAGCAATATGTATCAGGTAGCTTTGTTCATCGGGACAAATTAATGAGTAAAAATCGTCTTGAAAATTGATGGTTTGTAATTAACTACTTCATTGATCACTAGCTCACGCTCTGTGACGTAGCCACATTCTGTCAAGGGTGTCCAATTGGACAATTTTCGTCGAAAAAAATTAGCATATATACAAGTAAAATGAAATACGAAATGATTAAATAACCTATTTTGGACACCTTAACATTACAAGTTAGTATTTCTAGACACCCTTTAAGAAATTTCTGGCTCCCCCACTGCTCACGCTTTTATCTATTATTGTCAAGTTTTGTTTAGTTTTGTATTTATTTTCATTATAACTTTCTTCCTTCAATCTAGAATTACAATCGTTCCTTTTTAATTATATTTTTTATTGCTCTAGTCAAATAATATTATAGAGAACAGTTAACATAATATAACATAAAAAATCAATTCAAATAGAAATTTGACCACTACAATGAAATATTATTATATGTGACAATTATAGAGAGGTCTGACTATACATATCTAGCATGATGGTCCACCTTATCTCTATTTTTTTTGTTTATGGAAATGCTATACAAGAAGAATAACAACTCTGTGTGATTCCACGATTAAGATCTAAAAAAGATAAATTATATACATATATCTTATACTTAGCTTCAAATATTTGATCGGTCATCTTCACATCAACAACATACACAGTGTTTTCACCGCGGCTTCATAAATTTACTAAGCACTAATCATTTACAAAACTTCTATTTTTCATTATAATATATTAGATCAATATTGATCTTACCTGTTATATATTGTTGTGAGATTAATCTTCAAACTTTTTCAATGCCTTGTAGCCAAACCAGTAACAACATGTCAATATTGTTACGCCTCGTAGAGCATTCCGACCTCGATACGTTGAGGTAACGGTACACCCATAGCAGGCAATGCAGATCTGCAATTGCTATGCAAAACTTCATAGAAAGCAAGCATAGTTCTATCAAACCATCCACAGTCCTTACCAATATAAAACCTCGTCTTTCCACGAATATGGACCACTCCAGCAAGCTTTGCCTCATCCAACTCGGAAACTTCATTGTCAACCTCCAACGAATTGGAGCAGTGGAGCATATGAGCTCGTAAACTTTGGATGACTTGATTGACCAAATCATCTCCTTCAAGACTAAGCTTATCTGCATAACCATAACGAATCACACATCTATAAACCCCTCTGAGACCTAGTTTACTAACAACGATTCTTTCACCTGGTGCTACTTTAGGAACCAGCAAGTAACGAAGAGTTGTAAATACAGTAACTTTGTGAAGAGATCTCATGTTCTTTATGTAATGACCTAAAATTGGGGTTAAACCATCTTGGATATTTGTGTAGAAGAAGCAGAGTCCAGGAACTCTCTGAAGACCTGGATCGATTAGCAGTGTCCTTAGTCTCTCCGAGTCTATCTTGTGTGTCAATTCATACTCGAGTTTTCTCTGCCTACCGTAGAACCAACCAAACATAATGAAAGCAAGAATGAGAGAAATGGCAAAGGGAATCCAACCACCTTCGGGAATTTTAGTGAAGATTGCACTAACATATACACTTTCCATCACAAAAAATACAACGAAGTAGAGCGCGACCAGAGCTGGTGGAGTTCTCCAAATAATGATCATAACCAATGTCAACAATATAGTCGTTATAAGCATAACCATGCTAACAACAACACCTGTTAGAGAATCCATTTTAATTAGTTAATGCAATATTTACTATGCTGACAATACGAAAGAGTTGAACAGTTGCAAGAAAAAATGCAATTTATACCTTAATATAAACATACAAGATCATACATATATGTAATTTTATTAGAACGATGCTAAACAAGACAAGACAATTTCTGAAACAATCGAGCAAACAGAATGAGAAAATTCCGGTTCACAATTTTTTTAGCTCAATTTATTACACTAGTTACCCCTTAAAGTAAGCAAGTCATCACCAAGTAGCAGTAAATTAGGTAAAGAAAATGCTAGTAGTCGATGTTAACAACCACCATCCTACGAAGAAAAGTTGACTGAAAGATAACTTCCATAAAGGGATCAATTCAGTTAAGATAGTCCCAAGAATGAAAGATCAGAAGCAGAGGGTTTAGAGAATCTTACCGAAGGCATTTCCGATGTCTTGTCCATCTCCGAAAACTAGTATGACTGCAACACAGAGAATCATGAGGATGTAGTTAACTTCTGGTGAGTAAACCTCGCCTTCTTTGCTGGAGGATGTGTGAACTACCTTCACCCGAGGAAAATAATCCAACACAACTGATTGCTTGATAACCGAAAAGGTGGCGGAAATCAGCGACTGACTTGCTACTATAGCAGCTAATGTGGCTATAACAAAAATTGGCCAGTACACAGCAGATGGTATAAACTTGTAAAATCCATCAAAATGGTCATTGGGATTTCTAATCAGATATGCCGTCTGTCCCGCATATGTCAGCACCAATGATGGATATATAGTACAGAGAAATGCTATCTGCCAGAAAACAAGGTTCCATAAATCATATAAAACAAGCAAGAAGAGAGACTAAAAGAAATTCCAAAACGTAGCAAGTATTTTTACCCGAATTGAACTCCTGTTGAAATGACCAAGATCAGCAAACATTGCTTCAGAACCTAAAAGATATGAAAGGATTGTACTGTTACACAGATATTGGATGGAAGTGAAACAGATCTTGGCCAGAAAATAACTCTAGCAGCCTAATATGTTTCGGTGAAAGGTACTAATCTAGAACAGACTCCATGTTTTTTCTCGCTCAAACCACAACAATTGTTATCATTTTTGGATAAAAGTATTGACCAGAGGGGCATTCCGTATTCTTTATAATATTTTCCACCTCCATTCATCACCTTTCAAGTTTCACTGGATATGAAACAAGTACGAAGGTTTAAGCTTTTCCCGCCATGGGTAGACATTGTACATGTGATACTTGGTCCAAATTTTCCCCAATATTAATTGCATAGTAACAGGGAAAGAAAGTAAAAGAACTCCAAACATGAGGGAATGGATTCATATCTTAATCAAAATTAACAACTTTTGCAGACCACACCAACAATGAGGCTAACCTGTAATGCATAGGACAGTACCACCAAGATATATCCATCCTTGCTTTCCATTTCTTAAGAAGAAGAGGGCAATGTAATGGGGTGATATTGCCTTAAATATGCTGGGATAATGCTTTATGATACTGTATATCCCAACGAGAGGAGTGGTAAGAGTCCATGCACCCATGATAGGAGAGAAGAGGAAGCTCACTCGTGAAGTACCAAATTTCTGCAGGAGGAATAGAACAATGAGAACGATTGCAGAGAGACCTTCGACCAACGCTGCAAGTAGCAAGCAGAGAAATTGTGAATATTGAGAGGGAGAGATGTGTTTACATAAATGAATCTATTAACATGTTTCACATGATCTAGTGTTTAAAAAGGACTTGCAACCTGTCATAAAAGAATACCTTAACTTTCAAAAACTGCTCAGTGTCTTCCTTTTCGTTAATATGACTTATTAACCTTAAAGTGTTCAATCATTGCTTAATTACTTCAAATAATTACTAGAACAAGGATTCAAGTTATTTCAATTAGCTTCCAAAATCGGACTCGTGTAACATCAATATGTAAATCTGTGAAAGGTAGTCTTTTAACAAGCACAATACCTTAAAACCTGAGAAATTACAAGAATCAAAATTGTTCTTCTACCACTTCCCAATTACCCTCTAAAATCATAAAGGCCTCTCCGTTCAAAGACAATTTATTATTTATGACAAGGGAAACCACAGCTGCTACCCTTAGGGTGGGCATAGGGTAAACCTCCTTCAGTGTAATAGCCCGCAAACCACACAGGAGCAGTAAGCCGCACTAGGCAAGCTCGATGCAACGAGCTCGACTAAGAAAGTAAAGAACAATATGTACCTTACTGTATGCTGTCATACTTACATTTACTGACCGAGGAGAATCGTGCTCTTAAGCCATCCATTGCAGACAACACTGACAGACAGAAGGGACAATTAATGAAACTGAAAATGAAAGAGGGAAAACTGACAAGCACTCAAAAGGTTGCTGAAAGTAAACTAAAAGGCCCAACCCAAGCTAACATACCTGAGATGGCAGGTGTAAGTATGCCGTCGCCAATAAGCATGCACATACCCAACATTGCGATGAAAAGCAGTACCCTTCTGGCAATCAAACTCCTCTCACAAAATTTACCCAACCTACTTGGCTTTTTCGATTGGTTAACATAGGAGTGGCTTGAATTCAAACTGGCACTCTTGGAAGAAAGAATACCAATATTTATATTCCTGCAGAGCAATGAATAAAGAGCAAACGTTCCACCTACAAAAGACCATGTTCTAGAGCTAAAATTTTGATAATGATCACATCAAAAGCGAAATGAAGAAACACTGAAGTGTCTTTCAAAAGGAATTCCGACCAAAAAATTAAGAAACTTAAAAATGGAGTCAACATTATAAACATCCTTCATTAACACCTTCAACATTCTCCAAAAAATTATCTTTTAGTATGAATACAAACAGACAGTTTCTTAAACTCGAGTCACCTCATTACTAGAAATAAAGGTTTTTCCAACCTGCAAATAAGTGGGAAATTTGTGCTATAACATATGATTTTTCCACTCATTCCAGGAAAATGCATGGTGGGAAACAGATTATCACTAAAACAGCGAGAAGTTTCCTTTTTTTTTCCATATGAAACAATTCCCATTTTTTTCAATGGGAAAATGTTGTCGTGAGTAGCAAAAGTACAAAGAGAGAGTGATCAGCAATACCTTCACCCTGATCATCAGCTTGGAGAGCTATGGTAGCATATTTGACAACACCAATTAGACTGAGAGTCCAAAACATTATGCTGTATATCCCCAAATAATCATCCTCAGTTGGAGACTTTAATGGCATTGATGGATATACATAGAGTGGAGATGTGACAAGACCCCCAAAAACAACTCCTAAGGTCTTGTATGCAAGTACCAACGTCTCCCATCGGCTAGTGTCCTAAAGAAATATAGTTTCCGAGTGAAAACAAATGTCAAAGTACATCCTAGTAGAGCCAACTTAACTTTGAACGCAAAAGTTGTTCGTAGAGTCAACCATCATCATCAACAACAACTTCATGATCCACAACTTCACCTCAATTGAAAGATACAACTATATATATGAAGGAATGGGATTAAGAAAATACCATCTTCATCAACAATTTCACCTCAAATCACAATATACGTGGAACAGTAGAGTCAACCACGTTTTTCTTCGAGCAAACTTTGTTTATATGTCTGTTAAATATTTTATATTAGTTATTGTGACTTATATTATGTTGGCGGACTCTCCAAAAACGATGCCGCATCCGTATCGGATACTTCAAAAATACACTATCTTTAGGATCCGACACGCACCGTTCGATATTTTGGAAGACTACAAGCAACATAGATTTATACTACTTTCGACTTAGTTTCCAAATACTACAATTTGTTGTCTTACTTTCTTTTTTTAGTCCTTCGGAAAAAAATACTCTATTTCTCTACTCTTTTTGGCAACACTTTACTTTCAACTTTTCATGACATATTTAAAGCCAAAAGATTAAAAACATTTTGATTGATTCCACATATCTTCAGTTTAAAGACATTCAATTCAAAACTCAGTATAGACAAAAAAACACCAGGTGATTCTTCCCTTCTGTCCGAGCCTTGGTGGATAGAGTTATTTGATACCTTTTGCTCGAGGTAATAAATCGAGGTGCGCGAAAAGCTGACCCGAACACTACGGTCATCAATAAAACAAAAGACCATACACTTCAAAAGTTTTTATTAAATTTCTTAAACTCTGTATCAAGGTAAAAGAAAATGAAAAACTAAATCAAACAGAGAAAGTGTATATCATTTAAAAAAAAAAAACTCAAAAGCCTTCTATGACTGAATTCATAATCAAAATTTAAAACTTTTAAATCACGAAATTCCAACTGTATCATGTAAACTAAAACGAGAGAGCAGTAGTTTGTGTTCACTTCGACTAAATGAATGTAAACATACAATGGAAGTTAAACACAGAGAGAAATCAAAATACAACTAAACAGAGCACAAAGTTCCATTTTTAACGGCAAAAAAAAAAAAAAAACAAAAAAAGAGATAGATATACAGAGAGCGTGGAATGAGATGAGCCACTGAACCTTTTGTTCATTAATAATGGTTTCGCCGTCATGCACCGCCACTATTACAGCTGCATCTGACTGCGCCGCCGCTGCCGCCGTCGTCAAGTCAGGCCGTCCGGTTTGTCGATCCATGGCCCACTCAATCCAATAAAAATCCTCAGACAAAAATTATAAAATCAAAAAGGGTAGGGTACGTAAAGTTTTTATATTTAAAATAGTAAACTCACTATATTAATAATTATTTTTTTAATAGATATGTCAATTTAAAAGTAGACAAATAATCACGACAAAGAGAGTATGTTTTGAGTAAAGTTTTTTTATTTTTTTCATTGTTTAATTTCAAATATTTTGAAAAATAAGTTCATTAAAGATGAGAAAAATGACATCGCAATGAAAAAAATTTTAAAATTAAATTTTTCTTCACAAATATTTTTAAAAGTAGAAATTATAACGAATATGAATTATTTTAAAATTCAAAAAAAATAGTAAATAATACTTATTCTTAAAAAAAAATATTTTGGTTCGTATAGAATATATCCGTGATAAAAACAATTAAGGACTGATATTTAGTTACTTGTTCAAATTGTACTCAAAAATACCAAAAGTCTTTTATGATGCAGAAAAACGTGACACTTCTAACAACGATTTTGGAATTTTGGATTTTAGTATATTTAGTTCAATTTATATTTATTAAAAGTGAAGTTAAATTGCATAAAATTATAAATAAAATCTTTCATAATTAAACATAATTTAAGATGATAAAAACAATCCTACCAACTTAGCAAGTACTCCATTTTTTCTCTTTCCACATTTTTATTCTTAAACATTTTAAATGTTTTTAAAAAGTTGTAGTTTATGGAACTCTTTTAATCTAATTAACTTTAATTATGTAGATTTAGCTTTTAAAAAAATTAAGAATAAATTTGTAAATACTGAAATGTATAATTAATATTCTTTAACCATTTTTAGTTAAATTACCAAAAATAACCCCCAACAAACACATATCCTAATAATAATAATAAATACAATTGAAAATCTGTTACATGTCTCTAAAATATAAAATCAATCTCTTTGTCCCATTTTTTTTGTGAATAACGAATATCTTTTTAAGTTTGAATTTCTTAATTTGGATCATATATTTTTTCAATTTTTCGACAACATGCTCAGAAAAATGAAAAAGGAGGGAAAAAGAAATTGATTTTATCATTTAGACAAAAAAATATTATGATTCAAGTATATGCTCCTCAATTTTTATCTCATAAATATAACATGTAGATCAACATACGAAGTCGTTGAATGAGTAAATCATTACTAAATTATTAATGTGATTCAATTGTATATTAAAAAAAAGATATAAAATCAATCGCCTAACAATCACCTATGAAGACTTGGATTGATTTGTTTGTTTCTCTATACTATTATTATTTAGGTATGAAATTTTAGGACTATGACTCTTATCTAATTTCTAAATTGTAAAAATATATTATAATAGTGATAGCTGAGGAATTTTTATTAATTAGGCAAATGTAGCCTTTGAGTCTGAAACTAGTTTTTGGAAGTTTGTTAAATTTTTCTATTTTTTGTGCAAACATGTAATAGACCAATTAGTTGGTTTGTTGGGTTCTATGTGTATAGTATTTCTTTGGATATGAGTCATATGACTTATAACTCTTTTCTAATATATACTCTCTATTTAAAATTATTTATCGCAATTCTTTTTTGTGTCGCTCTTAAGAAATATTAATTAGAAGAGATTTTAATTATTTTGTCATTTACTCGTATTTAAGTGATAATAACATTGTTTCATAATTGATCTGATAAGGTGTTTGTAGTTTTTAAGAATAATAAATACCAAATATAAAATGAGAAAGCATAATTAATATATTGTTATTTTGACCTTTTAAAAGAAAAAATAATTCAAAATAATTATTTTAAAAATCATAACAAATAATTTTCTATGGTTCGTTAATTGCATTGGGAATTGTGTACGGTTTCGTATAGAGATTTATATATATTATTTTGTTTTCATCACTGGAGTTGGTTCTCGTGTAAATTTGAAGTCGAATCGAGTCAAGTCGATTGTGACGCCTCTAATGGAGGAGGAAGGGATGGTTCATCTCATTTTATAATGAGAGAAAGAAAGTAAAGAGTTTTATAACACATATATAATTAATTTAATTAATATATTATATATATTTTTGAAACTCACTATGACGTAAATTAAAAAACATAAATATATATAAACCTAGTTATTTATATCCAAAATAATGAGTATATATATGATAGATTTGGATCATAATATCAATCCTCTAAATTATTTATTTATGGTATTATTACCAATTTATTTTACTAATAAAGTTATGTAAAGTTGTAAACAAAGTCACGTGGACATGACTAGAATATGAAAAAGAACTAAATTCTAACCACAATTTTTTTATGTTAGGTTTGTCCTTTCTCATTTAGTCTATTGTGAATGAAAAGTTAGGTATGTTAGAATTTAATGTTACTTTTCACATATAATTAAGTTTGATTTTTTTTTTATCGAATATATATATATATTACGTAAATATAATAACTAAGAAATTTTTAATTCTCTAAATATCATAAAAATGTGAAGGCTTCTTATATTATTGTCATATTAGTAGTCATTGATTTGCTCTTTTCCTCTTTTGAGCTTTGCCTCCATCAAAATTGCTTTGAATCTTCCTTTTTATTTCTATTCTTAGTATAAATCATTTTTTACAAACATTTAAAAAAAATAAAAGATTGACTTAACAATAAGTTTGACAAACTTTTAAGTCAATTCAAACACCTCTAATTTGGGCATATTTTAGCCTTTCAATGTAATGGGTCCATATTGTCTTGTTTTGGTATTAATTTTGGAAATTTCAATAAGTAATACAATTAATTGGACACCCTTCGTCAGAAAATTATATTTTATATATAAGTTGGACATCCTTAACAAAAGCTAAACCTTTATATATATATATATATATATATATATATATATATATATATATATATATATATTTGAAATACGCCTGATATACACTGATATGCACAAGAAATACACACAATGTCACGATCTAAAATCTCATCATGAAATTCAATGTGTTTAGTTTAGGCCTTAGGGATATTTTTATCCAAATATTGGTTACTCAGTCCAAATTGGCTATGTTTTAAATAGTTACGTTTTAAATGAAATTGGATTTGGACCAATTAATAACCAAAGGCCTATGGGCCGAAAAAACTAAGCCCAATAGAATCCTTTTATATAGCTTCTCCATCACTAAACCCTAATCTCCATTGTCAAGCAGCACTGAGGGAGAAGAGCAACAATGGGTATGTTTGTTCATTTTTACGTTTTCTGTAGTTTTTCTTTATGTTCATACTTTGAAATATCTGTTGAACCATCGAATTTACAGTATAATTTGTTGAAGTGAACAAAGACAGATCTATTGTTTGAATCACTGCATATTTATTTGCGTATTTGCACATAGAGATTTATTCTTAGCCGACTAAATTTAGGTTGTCGCAAGGTCCTTACAATTGCTACTGATTTTATTTTTTCTGTTTTTACTCATCATGATCAATGCTATATCCTGTATCTTTATTATTCTGCCATGAACAGTGGATTAAGATGAAATAATGGATCCGTCATAAATCTAGTTGTTTGTTGTGATATCGGAGTTGTTGTTGATAAATATCTCTCAGCTACAATTTAGACATTGAGCTAGTTGAACACTTTGTGCATAAGTACCTCTAGATAGCAGCCCTGCGTTTTAAAGTGACTCGTATTATCATTAGCGACTAGACGAGTACAAATAAAGCATTTAGTTTAACTCACATTACAAACCAATGTAGTTTAATTTTTAAGCACTTTTCTACTGAGAGCCTGAGACCAAGTTAATAATTAGTCAGTTGTAACCTCATTAGAGCTACAAGTAGTATAACACACATTTGCCTCAGAACAAATGGTCTTAGTAGTATATTCAATTTTACTGAATATGCTGCATTTCCCTCAAAGATTATCCTTTTTATTGCAACAAGCTGTCAGATTTGTATATTTGATTGGTCTTGTGTTTTACTCGAGAAGCTGGATAGGTAAAAAGTTTAAATGAGACAATGTTGTTTTGGATATTGGTATTGCTGGAATAGGTGTTGATGGTTGATTTTGGTGGAAATGTAGGTGCTTACACTTATGTGTCGGAGCTATGGAGGAAGAAACAGTCAGATGTTATGAGGTTCTTGCAAAGGGTGAGGTGCTGGGAATACCGCCAGCTCCCATCTATTGTCCGTGTCACCAGGCCTACCCGTCCTGACAAGGCACGTCGCTTGGGTTACAAGGCCAAGCAGGTACATTTCTGAGATTTATGTTCTTCTCAATAGGGTTTATCCATTTTGTGTTTACTTTTCATTGTCTCACTGCGAGATACTATTTTGCTTGATGGTTATGTTTGAGACATTTGTCGAGATGCTTGTGAAGCTATGCAATTGATTGTTCTACCTTTATGTGTAGTTTGTAGAATCCATACATAGAAACCCATATCTATATCAATGTTTCTAATACCCTTTAAAGGAACAGTATTATACAGAAGTCGTTCTTTTATAATGTTAATTCCACATTTGTTTCTTTTCTGTAATATGTACTTCAGAATTGTGATTTAGACCATTATCTTTCCAGGGGTACGTGGTCTACCGTGTTCGTGTGAAACGTGGTGGAAGGAAGAGGCCAGTGTCCAAGGGTATTGTGTACGGTAAACCCACCAACCAGGGAGTTACCCAACTCAAATTCCAGCGCAGCAAGCGATCTGTTGCTGAGGAGCGTGCTGGTAGGAAATTGGGTGGTCTTAGAGTCCTCAATTCTTACTGGATTAATGAGGTATGCCTTTTAAACTTCTTACCTATTTCTTCTACTTCCTTGTACCTTTTTCATCTTCTCAGTGCAAAGTCAATTGCCTTTGTTATTGAGACAAAGAAATGTGTTTCTTTTTCTGATAATGAATACCACCTTGCCGACAGCCCTAATATAACGGTTGCATTTCTTTTCTGAATTTGCAAACACAACTTTGAAAACGGTTCCTATCTATTTCGCTGACTGAGACTTGTAATTTTTGCTTGTTGCTTAGACTTAGCAGATTAATGTGTAGGGAATTACATTATTCTTGACCTTATCATATGCAGGATTCTACCTACAAGTACTTTGAAGTAATATTGGTTGACCAAGCCCATGCTGCTATTCGCAACGATCCAAGGATCAACTGGATCTGCAACCCAGTGCATAAGCACAGAGAATTACGTGGTCTCACTTCGGCTGGTAAGAAATACAGAGGACTCCGAGGAAGAGGACATCTCCACCACAAAGCTCGCCCCTCAAGAAGGGCAACCTGGAAAAGGAACCAGACTCTATCTCTCCGCCGTTACCGTTGATCTGCTTGACCTTTTTAAGAGATTATTGCTTGCTTAATATTTTTGCATTATCTGGTTTTTAGCCCTTTTATCTCGAGACATTCAGTTGTTTACAATTTTGAACAACTATTTTATGTTGTCAGCCTGAGAGAGTTTACTGAATTCAAACAATAGATTGTAGTAATTTTTGTGTTGGAAGTGCCCATTTTATTTGCTTATAATATTTTTGATTAAAGTAATGACTAAACAAAAAGTACCATAGATGTGTGATATAACTCATATTTTTCAAATACAATCTATATCTAGCATCTCTCCTCTTATCTCTCCTCTTATCTCTCATTCTCGCCTGCCTCTCCCCATTCTCTATGTATACATCAGATTGCATTCATAGCTTTCATATACAACTTGCATGAGTTGCATCTAACATCTCTCCCATTTCTCATTTGCATTTCTCCTCTCTCGTTCTATCTCACTTGCATCTCTCCTTATAAGTCTAGCTATGACTTTGTAATTAGACAAACGGTAGCTATAAATCTTTAACATCTCTGCCGCTTCTTATCTTATTTGCATTTCTCCTCTCTCGTTCTATCTCACTTGCATCTCTCCTTATAAGTCTAGCTATGACTTTGTAATTAGACAAACGGTAGCTATAAATCTTCAACATCTCTGCCGCTTCTTATCTTATTTTTGTTTTTTCCTCTCTCGCTCTATCTCCCTTGCATCTCTCCTTAGTCTAGTTTTGACTTGTAATTAGACACACTAAAACTATAAATCTTTAACCAAAGCTCAAATTATGATATTTAGTCTTTAATATGTTTTAAATGAGAAGCCCAAGTCCATAAGCCCAAATTATGAAGAATTCTGATCTGACATAGTATGGGAAGTCTCCAGAATGTTCTACACCAAATACATTCAACATAGTCTTCAATCATTTTGTTACACACATTTTTGAGTTACAACCGTTTCTTAATTCTCGAGTTCAAATTCTGAATATGAAAAATTATTAATAGGAAATCTTATCTGTGAATGGGGCTCTACTCAAATGTAAGTATTGAAAGAAAAATAAGAAAAAGAGAGTAAATAATCACTATAGAATAGTCATAGGTTATTAATTATCTATTTTTATATTTTCGACTTTCAGATTAAGTATTTTCAAATTCTATTTATATCCAAACATAACTTCAATTTTTAAATATTATTTTTAAATTACTTTTTTCAAGAAAAAAAATCAATTTTTTAATTTCCAAACGTAGAATTAATTATTTTTCTCTTTGTGATGCAGATCCAATCACAAAGCTTTACAAGAAATCAGAAAAAAGTTAGGCCTCTAAAGTGAATATTCGTTCACACGTTCATGTTTTTTTTTTCTTTTTTAGCTCTTTATGTCTTTTATTTATTTATTTTATTATTTTTGGTGGGGATAAAGGAAGATTTTTTTGGAAGATTTCAAGGAATGACAAGTATAATTAGGTATACAAGTAGCTAAATTTTCCCCCTTTTTCTTTACTTTATATTACTAAAAAAGTTTGACAACATAAATAATTCTATTTTATTTTAAATATAATTAAACTTGAATGTTTTAAATATTTCAGAATGAGCTCATATTAAAAATTTGAATAAAATAAAAAATTGTCTTTAGAACCAATAAAAGAATTAACTAATTAATTAGTTTGAGAATTCAAATTAATTAACTTTGAGTAGAGGGTATTTTTAGATCAAAAGATGAAAAGAAAGATATTCTTAAATCAAAAACAAAGATAAAGGGTATTCTTAGACCAAAATGTCAATGGAGAATAATTTTGATTTGTGAGTCGTTCCAATAAATTAGAGGTATTATTAGCCCTTTTTTGAATATTATATGAATAAAATAAAATACAACTTATTTAATGAAGTAAAAACAAAAACATATTGTAGTAAATAGTGGCAGACTCAAATTTTTCATTCGGGGGTTCGAAAAATAAAAGTATAAACTTGTAAATAAGTCAACAATTTTTTTTTTCATGGAATGCGACCATTGGATTCTTTTGGATTTAAAATCACACTTTTAGCATGTTTTATATAAAAAAACATAAAAAAAAGGAACTGAAACTAAAAAATAAAAGGCTAGATAGGGGATCCGAACCCTGGACATCACACGTAGTTGCAAAGGACCATGCCGCTAGGCTTTCTCATTTTCCTTGTCATTGAGGAGGTTCAATATATATATATATATATATATATATATATTCATATAAATATCTATAATTTACCTTATATATATCGTGTAATTTTTTATCGAGGGATTTAGGAGAACCCCCTGGCTTACATGTGGGTCCGCCCCTAGTTGTTAAGACCTCAACTCTTAGGCCCACAATAAAAAAAGAAAGAAAGAAAATTTGCCTAAATCTTACTAGTTTAGGAGTTAATTACTTAGATACACTCTAATTTGTAATATTACGTATCTAATTATCATATTTTGGTGTGTTCAGATAAGGAAAAGATACGTACAGATACAATATATCCGAGTGAATTTGTATGACTAATACATAACAAATCTCGCTGGCCTCCCTTGCCCCTCTCCCATCTCGCTAGCCACTCTTCTATGCATTGGTATAACACATACATGCGAATCACACAATATACATACTAAATTACTAATACATGTACCTAGTGTGAATTACTGTGATTCGCGTGTATCTAAGATACATAACAGATCTCGCTCACTTCTCATCCTAATTTAGTGTATCTGGTAGAAAAATTACATGTATCTCTATTAATAAAATTGAATTGGAATCTAATGCTACAACTAACAAAATAATTGTTTCTAACAGAACAATAATAACTGTTTTGCTGACTAATGAACAATACTAACTACTTTTAACATTTTTAATTATCTAAAATATTAGGGATGTGCATCGGTCGGCTCGATTTGATTTTATGTATTATCAATTCGGTTTATCGGTTTTCGATTTTTAAATATGCCAACCCAATAACAAATCAATAAGATATTTTTGTATGGGGTTTTTGATTTATCAATTTTTTATCGTTATTGGTTCGGTTTTCGGTTTACCCAATAAGAAAATGTTCGTAAAATATTATAAGACTTCTCACTTCTCTAAATGTTTGATATAGTGAAACAAGAAAGATAATGAGAAATTGTATGAATAAGAGAAAATATAGTTCAAAAGGTATAATTACATGTCATGACCGCCAAAACATAAAATGGAATTTCTTATGTTAATCAAATTAAGACCTTTACAAATTTGCAAAAGTTACAACCTATAATTACAGCATAAAACTAAAATCAAACAGCTACAATTGCGAACCTAGTGTGAAGTGGGTAGAGTAATAATAATTTGATATAGTTATAATGTCAAGTAATATATTAAATTATTAATATCTAATATAGGAAGGGTAAAGTTATAAATTTTATCGTCTTATTGGGTTATCGGTTTATCCAATTACCCAATAATAAAAACTGATATCGAACCAATAACCGAATAACTTTTTTCTATAAACTCATTAAAAACTTAATAACCCAATAACCCTATAACATTTTTTTCAATTAGATTTATTGATCGTTTCTGTTTTTTCACACCCCTAATTGTATCAAATTAACTGATACAATTATGAATATTTGTATATCTTTATAAATGAATTCCATGCACACGCTTGGGTTTAATTTCAATATAAATATCGATAATAATGTTTCATATATATATATATATACTTGAAATGTATTTATATACGATTTCACGGTAAATTGAATTTTTTATTAACAAACATTAATTTTTAAATAAAATAAATTATTCCAAAAAAAAAAAAAAAATTGATGGCCAAACGATATTAATTATTTTACACTTTATAAAAGCTTAGATAGAATGTAGATCCGATCACACAGCTTTTTAGGCCTCTAAAGTGAATATTCACACGTTTATGTTTTTCCTTTTTAGCTCTTTATATCTTTCTTTTATTTATTTTATTATTTTTTGTGGGAATAAAGGAAGATTTTGTTAAAATGGGAAAATATAATCAAATCCCAAAAGATTTTAAATTTGAAAAAGCTATAAGAGCAAAGATTAGTGCATATTGAGTTGTCATAATTCAATAACCTTTATAAAGATTAATTTAAAGTATATATATATGTTGGTAATAAATATATTTTATATTATTGGTTAATTTTAGGAAAAACTTGTGATAGCACATAATTATTATTACTTATCACCTTTTTTTCTTTTTTTAAATCATTTTACAAATGAGCTTAAATTATATACACTCTCATAGTTTTAAAAGATATTTACATGTTAACCTTTTTAAAATACAAAATTTGTAATCTCGAAATTAAGAGAAAGTATTTGTAATAATAAGCAAAGATAACCTCATAGTATAACAATCTCTTACACATAATGACGCTATGCGGTATACCATAATCTAACTTAAACTCGTTACTAATGATCCGAATCCCCTCGTTAAAAAAATATTACTATTTATACATGGTTAAAATTATTTTTTAGGTATGTATAATAGATGTCGAACCCCCTCCCACTAGTTCGTATGTTTACCTCTTAGATTTTTAACCCTCTCATAAATTTCTGACTCCGCCACTGAGTAGAAGATAACACATATCACATAAATTAATCTGTACAAACTGACATGAACATCATAATTATCGAAAATTTACTACATAAATTACTTTAAATAGTATAATAATAATATATATTTGTGTACATTATTAACTTTATTCTAGATCATTCAAAGTAAGCCAACCCACCACCCACACTTTAAATAATACCATTTAGCCCACTGCCCATACATAAGACTTGCTACTATATATTGACTTGTTTCTATTGATAATTTCATCACTCTTAATTAATTTCCACAAATAATAGTCATCTTTATTATTTTTCACACAAAAATTAAAAAAAAGTATGGCTGGATTTAAGAAATTGTTGGCAACTTTTTTTCTTGTGCTAATGCTGGTTTTTGCTACTGGTATTTTTCTTTGACTTAACATTTGATTTTACTTATGTTACAATTAGCTACTAGCTTTTTATTTTATTTTTGTATGTATATATAAATTGCTTGTTTTGATGGAATCTAGAATTTTAAAGAAAGATCATGTGTGATAATTTCAAAAAAAGAATGAAAAAGAAATTTTAGATGAGAGTTATAAGCATATTTCATTAGTAAAAAAAATAATCAAAAATTAGGGACAAACAAAACTTTTCATTAAACAAAAAGAAATTACAAAAAAAAATTAAAACATTTGACATATACCAAATCTATTCTTAAAAGTACTTCCATGTAATTTGGCAACCCATCACTTTAGATTAATAAGGAATTCTTACCCTATTTATCTTATGCAAGTTGCACCGTTAGAGACGAATTCAGAATTTAAAGACTTTAGGTGCATTATTAATAAAAACATAGCAAAATAAAAATAATAAAAACAGGTTTTATTTGGTCTAGAGGATGCTAGCTTCTATCTACCAATAGCACAAAGGTAATTCTATATTTTTTTATGGGTGCATTGTTATTTATATCCTAATTTCTATCAGTTTTTCAAAATAGATATACATATATTTATATATGATTTTTTCAGAAGTTAGTCCGCCCCTGAATAAGGCTATTGTATTTCAAATATCAATTAGTTAAACTAACAATAGAGGCACGAGTGGTAAAACTCTTCAAAAATTCAACTACTTATGTATACTAACAAAATAAATATAATTTTTATATTATTATTATCATTATTATAATTTAACTTATTATAACAGATTTACGTTTGACGTAATTTTTACAGAACTGACAGAGGCAAGGACTTGTGAGTCGACAAGTCACAAGTATAAGGGTCCGTGCGTGAGGAAGAGCAATTGTGCTAATGTCTGTAAGACTGAAGGCTTTACTGGTGGTCACTGTCGTGGGTTCCGTCGCCGTTGCTTCTGCACGAAACACTGCTAAATTAATTAAATATTATTTCGCGAATTAATTGACATCTTATTTGAGTGCTTTTTTAAAAATATTAATGGATGTGTTTTTTTTTTTCGTTTTCGTTGTTTGATTTTCATGTTATCGTAAAAATAAGTACATGTACTCAGAAATTGATTTTTTTTCAGTTTCTGAAATTGATGGTTTTGGTTAATTAATTGAGTGTGTTGTTATTTGAGTCAAATTTTGACTATTTATTTACACAAGCTTTTAAGCTCATTTTAACTTTTTATTCCTTAAATGTATGTAACTAGCATTTTTAACTTTTTAAATTTAACATGGAAATTGAACTAGCAAAAATGAATTAACTGGGAAATATAAATATCGAAAAATAATATGTGAAAATTCAAACAAAAAAAAAATTTTGGAATAATAGTTTTCGAGTAAATTGATGGTGATCACATGACTCTAACTTTGTATCTGAACTATTGGTTGTTGATCACAGGACCTCCCTCGACTATCAATTATATAAACACGTATTAGTTTAGGTATGAAATTCGTAAAATGAAACGTTTTAGAAGGATTTTAACCTATTCACTCTTCTATTTTTTTCCTTCATTTCCCCTTCGATATAAGCAAATTACTATTTTGTAATTTGGGCCTGAAATCGACCCAATAATGATGGGCTTTGTCCCTATGGTTTGGGCCAATTTTCCACTACCACACTTGCACTTATCCAACTCATAAAAATGGGCTGCTAAAATAAAAATTAAAAATCTTTTTTTTCCTTATTAAGAAGTTTAATACTATATAATTATACGACAATAATAATTGACGTTATCCCAAAGTGAATTTTCACAGTGTCGAATAAGTCTTAATAGCTCAGTTAGTTGTTTATTTAAACTTTCATCTTATTAGTGTGTAACCGAAGCAGATCTTAGTCTTACCTTATGAAGACAGGGAGTCTATTTAATTTTCAGAAAGCTCACGGCTTAACTTATCTTTAGCGTATAGGTGAAGAATTATTGACTTTTTAAAAGTAAATCTAGACAATGTACAATATGCAATTTCTCACACTTGCTAAAATGAAAAACTAAAAACAATGTGTCTTGTAGTACCTTTTAATCGCATTTCAATATAATTAGGTAATAAAAACACATATAACTAACAACGATGGAAAAAAAAAAATATTAATGCTTTTGTAATCTATGGACATTTGACTAAATTTAAACTTTTCCCAACCTCTACTTATATAACAAAACATGTCACTTAGGTGAAAATACAAGATTAATTTGAGGGTGTCATAGTTCAAATCACTAATATTATCGATCGACATAAATTGGAGTGAGATGGTTCGATTTCCTTAATCCTTGACCAAAATTCATGGGTTGGGATGAGATGATTAAATTTTCCAAGACCCTTAACCAAAAGTCTAATGAAAATGATTTTTTTTAATTACAAGTATTGTCCTAAATTACTTCGATGGCATAAAGCTTATCTCATATATAGTCAATATACATGATATACATATTTTTAATTATCGAATATTCTCGAATGGACATATACGCACATATAACTAAAATACTAGTCTTATAGGTTACTAGTTGCCTTTCTTATTTTATAGTTCCTATATATACCAACACTCAAATACAACAGTAAGAACCATAATGCATTTATGAACTCATAATTTAAAGTGAAATATTCAGTGCGAATAAGTTTTTTTCGGGATCAAATAATATAATCCGTCAGGATCAAGAATGAGACGAAGGGCATAGAAAGGAAACGTAAACTGTGTAGTCGATACACTATGAATAACTTTTATCGCTAAACAATAATAACACAAATTTTTTATATCAAAGTCAATGTTGCCAACCTGTTAACCTTCAATTGTGTGAATTGCATAGAATGAAATATTTGACAAAAATAGACCATAGGATTCTCAACTCTTAAGTCCTTTGAAAAATAATTAGCAAATAATTAATAATCATGCATGTGATTATATAGCTGTGATATTTGACCTTGTTACAATTATTTATGTTGAATAATATTCCTACCTAAAAGGCTTAAATTAGAGCTTTTTCCAATTCTCTAGGTAACATTCTATCCCTTTTTTGTTTAATTATTCAAACAAGGCTACTAATTTGGTCAATTAAAATTGACCAAATGAGAAAACAAAATTTTATTTTGTTAAAGATCAATTTATAGTAGCTAGGAGGTTGTTTGTCAGAATCTTTCATGCAAATATATAAATTTTCTAATTATAAAAAGGGGGATTTACTTTTAAGGGTGTGCTAGGTTTTCATGGAAAATATTTGTTTTTTTTAAAAAAAAAAGTATTGTTTCAATTTATGTGACGCCTTTCGTTTTTTGAGAGTCAATCAATTTAAGTTTAATCGGAAGTTTGCGCGTAGAATCTTCAAATTTTTTTCAAATAAAATTAATATATTTGTTAAACTACGTAAAAAGTAATATAAGACACAATAATTGACAATTCAAAATAATTAAAAGAGATATAAAAAATTTAAGATCAAAGTTAGACTTGTTTGAATCTCGAAATCAGAAGATTGCCACATAAATTAGGACGGAAGGAATAATACATTTCTACGAGTAATTATATGTAATCTATCAAAATACTGAGATTGCAAAAAGTGGAGAGTGTGGGTTCAGGGATCGGGCGTTGGGGCGTCTAGTGGGTGAAAAGGAAATAAATGAACTTAAAATATCACTTCTCTTATTGTAAGCAAAAAAAAATTCAAAAGAAAATATTTTTCAACGATAGGATCAATCAAACATGAAAAATTTAAATATATTTTCTGAAAAATATGTTCAAATTAAAAACACCCGTATACTCTGAAATACGATAAAAGTGTTAAAGTTTTTTTTATAATTTCAATGTGTTTCATATTATAATCATATAATGTATGGTTACCTATAACAATCTTTTAGATGAGCTAATATCTAAATGTATAAAATCATTTATTTATTATCAGGATATACAAAAATTGAACTGAATGAATATTTTATATTTATCCTTTTTTATTTGTGAACCTAATAAAGAAAAAAGTTTAAAGGTTTCAAAGCAAGGTAATAAAAAATTATTATTATTTCCTTTATTCCTACCCTTCCCAAGTTTAAAACAAGAAGAAAATAGTACTTGTTGGGATCCAATTTATGATTATTTCTTCAAATTAGCATAATATAAGCAATTAAATGTCACATCAAGCATCCATAATTGACCTATTTTGTGCACGAGTGTATTATCATAATGTTGCATATCTAGTTTTGTCAAAGTGTTAGCTCCTTCATTTTTGGCCCATTTCATGCACATATTAATATTATTTAATAAATAAATAATAAAGCTAGGGACGTAACGGATTTATTCATAATTTCTTTCATCGAAAAATTATAATATGATATACTATTAAAATTATTGTTTATGTATACAATAAATATTGTGTTCCCTTGTTTGATGATTCGCTACGAAGTCTGAATTCGTGAAATTTGACTTTTTCTTATATTTATTTTCTTATCTATTGAATTATCGTGGAAATCTTCGCTCTGTCATGCTTCTAGAGGAGCTTGGGTGATAGTTTGTATCTCGAAAAATCTAAGGTAATTTAAGCTTTTTTTTTATCAAATATTTAGAAGTTGAAACTTTAAATGTGAGAAATGAACTTTTGATATTGTAATTTTTGAAATTTGAAATTGTATTTAGATATGAATGTTATGTGAATTTTTTTAAAAAAAATGATGTGATTAGAAATATTTGAAAATCAAATTTCATGATTAAATAAATATTAGAAGATAATTATTTAAAATGTATAACCAACATATCAGTATAAATATTTACAAGATATTGACGGTTATTATAACTCCACGAAACATTATTAATATTCACAATTTTCAATTTTTTCTAAAAGTCTTCACTTATTAATCATGACATTCCATGTTAAAGTATATTTCTATATATCACCTCTAAGTTTTGTTATTATATAAATATAAACTAAAAATATAATCGGAGTGGTTCAACGTAATTGAGAATATAAAGCGAAATTTAATTGAGGCTTAAAAAATTTCATACAAGTTTATTTAAAATTTATTTTTCTAATTATTTAGATTCAAATTATTACTTCAACTTTTTAAAGATGATTATTTCGAGTACATTTTTTTTATAAAAAAATCAGTTTTAGGTAAGTTTTTATAAATTCATTGCTGAAAAAATATCCCTTTATCGAAACAATCATTATATTAAGTATTAACATAATTCTACAAGTAATAAGTAGATAAATTTTAAGTAAAAATAAGAGTTAGAACCATAAAATCCAATCGAAAATTTGATATACATTACTTTGATTGAAAATTTAAATAAAAATAAATTGTGAATGTTAGCAAAGAAATGTAATAAGATAAAATAATGTTTTCTTGAATTTTTCTATTTGAGTGGGTTAAAAAGAATTATATATATATATATATATATATATATATATATATATATATATGCACACTTTTTAATTTTTACTATAAAAATTAAAAAAATTTATAAAAGAAATAACATATAATTTGTTCTTCGTAAAAATTTGAGGCCTAAGGCATATATCTTAATTTTTATAAGCAAGAGTCGCCCCGAATATTATTTTTTGGCAAAAAGACATACTTAAATCATCCAACTTCCTAATAACAATAACATAATATTCGGTGTAATCACATAAGTGGATTTATGAAGTGTGATGTGTACACAATCTTTTTCATATCATGTGAAAGGTGAACGACTCTTTCTGATAGACTCTCCGCTCAAGTAAAACATATAAAATCATATATTTAAAAAGGAAATATAGTAATATTGAAGAATCCATATTGAAGATAATGAAGACGAAATACAATAACAACAACAAATAATACAAAAATTGAAGCAAAAAAGACAACCTATAAAATTGATAACTTTTGAATCGTTAGTATATTCTTCATTTTTTTAACACCAGAATAACCCACCGCCACTAATATGTTATATTCATAGCATACCATATGATTAAAAGCTAGGGTGGACGTAATGCTTACCTTATTTCTTAGAAATATTTCATGTCAAGGTTTGACAAAATTGTAAGTACTTTTCCAAATTAAAGAGCATGTATAATTAATTATAATTCATGTATGTTGCTAAATTCAATCACTATCTTACCTAATTTGGTGTCTTACTTGGATCAAGAGTCAAAAATCATGGGCCCTAATCCCTATTACATTGTATGCTTAATTTAAGGAATCATTATATAATAGCAAACTAATAACTTAAAATAAATGAAGTAGCTAGAGTTTGATTTAATTGTGCTCCGTAGCAAACGTTTGCCAAAATTTGCCAATCCTCTCTCTCCAAAATATCTCGCTCGCCACTCTCCTCCAATCTCTCGCTCGCTTCCTCACTTTTTATACAAACACAAGTATATATAAATTGTTTCTATTTGTATAAAGCAGAGGAAATTGTATAAATACATATATTTTTGTTCCCCTCTCTACCCACTTCCAGATCTCGCTTGCCACTCTCCTAAATCTCGCTCGCCACCTCGCCTTTCTCACTTATACAAACAGAAGCAAAATGTATAAATTGCGTTTTTGTTTGTATAAAGCATGAGAAAATTGTATATACACATGCAAGTGCATATATTTTCGTCCTATACACTTATAATTATACAATTAAAATACTCTCCTGCCCCGTTTCTTTTGCCTTTCTCTCTTTCTTGTTTTATACAAATTTCAAATTGTATCTATTTTCTCTCTTTCTCGTTTTATACAATTCGATTCAATTGTATATTCTCTGTCAAGTCTCTTGTCTTTCTCTCTTTCTCATTTTATACAAATTCAAATTGTATATAACGTTCTATACACTTATAATCATACAATTCGTTTTATACACTTCGTTTTTAATACAATTCTCTGCCCAAATGTTTCGTTTTAATACAACTCTCTGCCCAAATGTCTTTCTCTTTCTCGTTTTATACAATTCGTTTTATACAATTCGCTTCAATTGTATATTTATAGCGAATTACACAGTTTCTATGTTTGCTATGGAGCGCAATTATGCAAACTTTGTCATAGCATATAAATATGAATTTTTTATTTGCTATATGTGAAAGTTGCCCTTAATTTAATGGGATAATTATGGCCTTAATTAAACACTTAAGCCAATTAATTCACAAAATATGTACAAAATGTATCGTGATACTAAATATACATATACTTATATTAAATATATACTTTAATACTATATATATTTCGATCACGTTAATAAATTAGTTATTCGAACAGTGTATATTCATTAATTGTTGTTGGGAAATTCTATAATGTGGTTATTAATATGTCTAAGTAAGTTAATGTATAAGTTGTTACTTATAAATTTTTCTTTTGTATCTGCCACTATATTATATTTTGCAGAAAATAATTATATTGGTCATTATTTTTTGTCGGTTTAAAAATAAAAAAGAGAAAACATATGATTAGTTGAATCTTAGAAAAGCTAAACATAAAAGACCGATCTCGCCATCAGCTCGACTAAGAGTTCCGAATCAAAAAAGTAAACTAAACTTTACTCAAGACGAAGGAAGCGAGTGCCAAAAGAAAACCGCTTTCTTAAGGCTTCAAACTACAAGTTACTCATTCGATATCTATACAATAAACACCGATTCAATATTTAAAATTTATCTATTATATATATGTAACGATTCTAAATTGTTATACAACAACATATCACAAGATTATCTTTTCTTTTCTTTTCTTATTTTTTTCTTCAACCTCTCTACCCTACAAAAAGTAAAGTATACTTACCTTCAACTTTTTTCAAACTTTATCGATAAAATTAAGTTGAACATGTTATTATTCTCGTCTTAAATTTTACCATTTAACCCAATTCAACAAATATGTAAGAAAAAAGAATTAATTTCCAGTTCATGTTTGACAAAATTGTACATTAATGACTATAGTATTATTCATTATGGTTATAAAAAAGACAAAAGTGCAACACAATACTTCTTTAAATTTAAAAACAAGACAAAATAGTAGCAAGACAAATATGAAACCCTAGATTACTCAAAAAGACAAATAAAAATTACATAAAAGTTACAATACACTTAAGTTACTGAAATGTTTCTCTAATATCAACATGAACAAAAAGACAAAATAATAATAACATAAAAAAAAAAAAGATAAAGAGAGAAACACTACAGTAAAAAAAGTAAAAATTCACCCCTTAATACAAGACTACATAAAATTTCAAAATTTAACTTAAGGGAGAATTTAATTTTCTTGTAATAAAAAAGTTTCATAATGCAATAGATAGATTAAGATTAACATTTTGTTTTTCAGATGAAGAATGCCAAACATTGAAGTTTAAGCCTCCTGAGTATGAAGAAATTGTTTCACTAGTTTCGCTTATTATGGACGATGCGTTGCTTCTCTGAGTCGTAGGATGATGCAATGAGAGAGACAACGATAATCCACGTTCATCTTCATCTTCTCGAACATTATCTATCTTCATCGAATCCTCAAATTTGAATCTCTTTGGAGAATCCCTATTTGAATCTTGTGTCTTCAATACCTAAGCAACAAAAAATTGGATGCACGTACTATCAGTATAGTTTAACATGTTTAAGCTACGTAGATGATTAATTATCTATAGCTATTTTTGAACAAAACCTATACATTGTTGAATGTGAATTATGTTCTAATAAGTCTAACATGTTTTTTTTTATGTTATATGTAAATATTCAAATATCATAACATGAACTTGTCAAAAAAAAAAAAAAGTACCAAAAAGACTACTCATTACTTATTAAATAATATGGTCCACCAAATTAAATGCACTGCTGCTTTCAAATTTGTACCATACTATATGTATTAAATACCACTTGGATTTTTTTGTTATAATATAAGATCTCAAAATGATTTTTGAAATATTCTTCAATTTCCTTTCCACATTTGCATGGTTTACAAAATGTACTATATGATAACAACCAGAATTTTTTTGTCAAAATGCTGAGGTTATTGTATGAAGAATATACAAAAACTTAGGTAGTATAGGAAGACTAATTAATATTGAAATATAATTGCAAAGTATGGAAATTCCATTTCCCTATTATCATGTCAAAACATGACAAATGCACAATAAATACACTCTCAACAACCCATCCAACAAATATAATACATATATGTTTGAAATTTTATACACCGACGTAGACATATTTAAACAATCAGATCACTTAAAGTAAATCACCATAGGTTAATATACATAATAAATGAGATAATAAACCTATTAAGTAAGGCATGCAACTTCCAAGAAACAAGACTTAGCAATAAAAAAAAATTGTAGCTAGACAACAAAAATTCATCGTTTATCCTATTTACCATAGGATTAGCAACAAATTATGTCATCTATGAGCAGTTCAACGACGAAGTTCGTAGCTAATTTCACTTTTTCATACTTACTATTATCTTGAAACTTTATTAGTATTAGTTTTCCAAAATTTATTGCCCTATATGTCATGGAAACAACTCATCAATTAGTGTATCAAACTTAGTTAATTTTCTTCTTTTTGAAAAAAATAAATAATTTTTTTAAAAAATAAATAAATAAAATTTAGAAAGTAGGAAAAAACAAGAGAAGAGAAAGCAACATTAACTTTATCTGTCAACTACTTACTAGTGTACCTAATACCCTATAGAATGAAGACTTAATAGGCTTTGCCAGTTGTAGACACCATGTTGAAGATTCAAGCAAAGAATTTACTGGCAAAGTTGGACAAAAAAAGAAAAAAAATAAAAAATTAATGTATGATTATAGTTGGAACTTGAAAGTAAACTTAAATAAAAAATTATTACTTACGATCTCCATCCCAATTTACGTGACACTTATAGTGAAAATAAACTATATTAGATTAACTCAATATACTCTCTATCCAAATTTATGTTGCACATTGTCAGTTCAAAATAGTATGATACATTCCTATACTGCATATTTTATTACTCTCTCTATCTTATTTATGTGACATTCTTTGTATTTCAAGATTCAAACGAGTTTATCTCTGACTGTAAATTTTTCATAGATTCTCCTAACATTTTGAATTATCAATTATTACGACTCATAGTACTCTTTACGTAGTTAACAAATATATTATAAACTCTCATTTTAAAATTTTAAAAGATATTTCCATCGCGTTCAGTCACAGTTCAAACTTTTCAACTCTGACAAAAACGAAAATTGCCACATAAAATGAGACAGAAGGAAGTAATAAATGAAATTATCTACACTTTGGGCTAAGTCAAATGATTTCACATAGATTAAGACTGAAGAAACTATAAAAAAAACAATTCAACAGACACATATTCCTTTCAGCAAGTATGATGTTATTATGTAAAATATTGATCAAAGTCACATAATTTGATTCCAGCCGGAAACATAATAATCTTGCTAGCTTTGCAATAGCTTCAACTCCAAAAGTCTTTTTTAATCAACTAAAAAGAAATCTGATTCGTCTCTGATAAACACAATAGTACATCTCCAAAACCTACTGTTATAGTAAAAAAAGCTGCAAAAAAGAACGGACCTTTACAATTTCTAACTAGTGACTACTTACCACGACTTTGTAACTAAGCAGTTTAATTTGAACACACAAACAAAAAATAAAAAAGTATATCTGGGATTGTAGCCTGAAAAATAGAGATTCTTGAAGGTTTCATTGCTTGTTGTCGGGAGCATTAAAGATGTAGTAGTACTATTGCACAATGGTTGTGTTGGTTTTCATTTTTCTAGTTTGCATAATACTATGGATATTATAATCATTTCTACTGCTGTACTATTACTATTCACTATAGCTATTACGTATTTCTGGCTTTCGCTAAGCACCCCTCTCCTATTCACACTAGCTCTGATAATCCACATATATAAATATTCATCAAACAACAAAGTTGTGTTATATTTATTTATAGTTACTAATCAATGTTTCACTATAGATTAATCGCATCTCATGATGTATAAAGCGCTACGATGACTCCAGTTCTTATATAAACGAAAATTGTCTAAATTGAAAAGTGGTGTAATAATCTTATATTTCTAGAGAGAATAGGTACATAGAGAGAACGGGAAATATTGTGGTGAAAGAGCTTATAGAAAAAACTAACTAGATGGTTATAAGATCCCATTTTTTTAAAATGTTTTACTTGTTTACATTCAAGGAAGATACTGTAGTCTTATTGTTGTTTATCTTCATATTTGTCGAATTTATCAAGAATGATATGCGTGTTATTCAATCAGCTTCAAGGTTACTAATTTGGTTATGAAAACCATTCGACAATGGGAGTGATTGACTACTATATGTATGTACAAGGTCTCCTACACCTGATATAGAACCATTTATTCGAACGGATATTAAGCAATATTAGTCGAATTTATTGTTATTCAAAACTACGAGATTAATTGTCCATTTCAGACCTTACGACATATGAATAAGAATAATCTTGTCTTTACTCTTATAATATGAAGTAGTAGGATTAAATTATACACTGAATAGTCTTACACCAAATGTTCGTCTCATTGTCTAAGTATAGAAGTTAATAGTTATTCAATATTATGGAAATTCTTATTGATGATATGAACTGGTGTAGGGATATTAACTTGGGTGTAGATTTATCAAAATTATAATAGACACTACCTGAAAAAAGTTTAAAAATGGAACAGATAGGATAATGCTATAAATATGGATGAAATTACATCTACTCCCACAAAGTGCATACAGCAAATCCTTTTTTCGTCTTCTTAGCAAACAGCCATCCCTTATATACGGTAATTGATATAGTGTATGCGATGAGAGGGAAAAAAACCTTTATTATAAGCACATTGCGTTGAGTAAAGATGAGTTAATCTCATTAACAAGAGGAGGAGATATTCAATAATAGACATTTTTGTTGGTTGAATCACTGATTGGGTAAAGGAAACTGATTGTTGGATAGGAGGTAGATATTATCGTATATATGTATGGTTCAATTGATCGTTAAGTGAGGAGTAAAAGCATAAATTGATGATCATATCAATATTGGGGACTTGTAAGGACTTGCCTTTTTGGATATTTGAAGCGCGAGGAGTTATTAAGTATATAGATTGTTGGGATTGTTTGTAGTAATGGAAGTCGGCAAAAATCTGCGATCCTTATTGGGTTGAAACCTCTGGGCATAAGAAAGCTTTTTGTTTGTTCAACCATTACTGGAATTATTTTGACAAGTATTACTCACATGAATTGGATTTTGGTTTAAAGTATTGGCTCTCAAAAACTTAAATCAGACTAAATGCTTAATGAATGGATTCAGGCTAAGACCCTTACCTCCATAGTGTAAGGTTATGAGGTGATTCACATTACCCTTTAATGGGGAACAAGCTGTTTATCCCCCACGTTCTTAATACGATTAAATTAGACTGAAGGGAAGCACCCCTATTGTCATCTGCATATGAGGAAATCTATTCTTGGTGTGACTTGTACGGGTATGCTCATTCAGATCTAGTCAATCAAAAGTAATGGAGCAAGTACAAAGGGAATAATCCCATCCTCAACGTTTATAACACTTTATAGCGCAATTTGAGGCGAACTTCTCCTCCTTATTTCTTGTGTTGACCAAATTAATTAATATATCTATTCTCTCTATCGCTACATTTATAGAGTAATTTAGGGCACTTTATGGTTTATAAAGTGGAAAAAATCCCTTTGCAGTAGTTGTCCTAAACTAAGATTTATCAGGAAGAACTTAAGTTCTGTCCTCAATTTCTCAACGTATGTCAAAGCTCTGACCTTACGAGGCGGATGCACCTAAGTCGTGGGCTAAGGTTAAGTCAGGTTCTAAGGAGGATTCCCTTTCATTATGATACTTATTATGTCTTGATTATGCTTTGTTTTTTGTCTATTGTTGACTTTGCTTATTGATTTTATGTGTTATGCTTAGACATCATTTATACATCGGAACTCTGACTACTTGTAGAATATCTTAGCAAATTACCTCGAAGCTTGTCCTTAAGCTTCCTAAAAATATATATTTCTCTCTCTCTAATATATAGCCTAATATAGTGCACGATTTAGATAAAATGTGTTAAGATTTAACTCGTTGGTCGTTGGAAATTATACTTGGAGTATGTTTGTAGCATTGGTCGTTTCGATAAGTAGAAAAAACATGCATTCAATCACTGGTGAATTTGAATATGAGGATCACGGTAGACGAATAAATGAAAGTGGAGATACTGTTGAAATGTTAGTTTACAAACATCGTATAGGTGCATCTATTCGATTATAGGTAATAACAGGAAGTGTGGAAAAATAGTTCGTAATGATCAACGATAAAGTCTACAATCAAGAGGAACAAAAAGTTTATATCGGTCATAATCTATAATGGAAAGAACATTGAATATACTAGTGTAATATAGTTATTACTATGTCTCTTTGTATGTCAAGGATAATCCTATAAATTACGAACATATTAATGATATGTTCATGACATCCCATTGCTTGTTGAACATAGCTCTTTCATTTACTGGCTATCTACTACATTCTTTATTTTCATGTAAACAAGTGTTACTTATAATAATTTTTACAGTCTTGTACTTATGATAAAATTAAGGAATAAAAGTAGTAGAGGAAAAAGGATCGTTTACGAATTCCTGAAAGATCGGTTTATGACATGAGATAATAGTCAGTCTCTACTCAATCTCTATCTTGGCAATTGACACAGCTGTGGAGGTTAGTAGCTCTATTTACATATATAGTAATAAGCACCAAAACAAAAAGTCAAACAAGTAAAACAAGTTATCGAATACGAGTTATATATAGCTATATTAACTCTTTAATTAATCACGCTTCGACTATAACATAAAGAGGAATTAGGTGAGTTAAATACTCTTTCTATCATAGTTGGTTCACCTAGTCTTTATACTAATTTAAGACATGAAAAAACAATGATGAAGATCAGGTGTCCATCTCAAACGAGGAACTGTGATCGTACTTGATATATTGCTAACATCTCTCCCAGTTGTATCATCGTCCATACATATTCCCATTATCAACTTAATTTCTTCTTGAGCCTAAAATGTCAAACAACGCGGTGGGTTCACCCAAGAACATTCACACTTCTAATTCATATATC